>PVHY01003493.1:75342-107162 GCA_004024945.1 Uropsilus gracilis | reverse complement strand
GAAACCATTTGGTTTCTGCCTTTTTCTTTATGGCTTGTTTCTGCTAATATGATTTCTTCTAAATGCATCCATGTTGTTATGAAGTTGTCCAATTTGTCATTTTTAATTGATGAGTAATATTCCATTGTGTATATATACCACAATTTTTTCATCCAGTCCTCTGTTTTGGGGCATTTAGGTTGTTTCCATGACCTTGCAATTATAAATTGTGCTGCAGTAAACATCCGGGTACAGGTATCCTTTTGTACCCACATTGAGGTCTCTTTTGGGTAGATTCCCAGAAGAACAATTGCTGGGTCAAATGGTAGATCCATTTTCATTAGCTTGAGGGTCCTCCATACCCCTTTCCATAGTGGTTGAACTAGTTTACATTGCCACCAGCAGTGTAGTAGTGTTCCCTTCTCTCCACATCCTCGCCAGCAATTTGTGTTGTCTGTTCTTTGGATGTGGGTCATTCTTGCTGGTGTAAGGTGGTATCTCATTGTGGTTTTGATTTGCATTTCTCTAATTACTAGCGATGTTGAGCAATTTTTCATGTGCCTGTTGGCCATTTGTATTTCCTCTTTGAAGAAGTGTCTTTTTAGTTCTTCTCCCCATTTTTTGATTGGGCTTTTTGTTTTGCTTTTGTTTAGTTGTGTGAGTTCCTTGTGGATCTTCGTTATTAAACCCTTATCACTCATGTGGCATCTGTGCCATTTAAAGTTCCAAAACAACTCAGGGATAAGTGAAAAGGTTAATCCATCAAATTATTGATTGGTTAACTTTATCATTAAATAGTATAGATATAGTTTCAGTCATTTATTTTAGGAGAAAAAAATGTCTCTTAGTTCATTGAGAAATCAATATTCAATACTGCTATCCCATATAATTAGGATATAAAATTTGAAATCCATAGAAAAATGTTACTTACATGCTAGAATATTGAGGACACTTGTTCAAGCTTAAATTGTGTTGTAGACTCTATACTTATAGCCAACTGTGTCTGAACATTAGTAGATAGTTTTCAAAAGTCTCTTGACCTGAGAGATTAATGATCCTGGTGAGAAAAAAGATATCCTAGGTAAAGGAGGGGCTAAACATCCTCAAATAAATACCAAAAATTCACTCAATAGAGAAAATACATATCTCTGTGTAGTACATGATAGCTGCCATTTGAAACTGTTTTACGGAAAGGACAGATAGAAATATAAAGCCCCTCCTTCTGTGCGACCTTTTTCATTCTACCTTAAAGCTTATAAGCTTTCAGGATGTGAGACATAGTTGGAAACAGTATCTCCAATAGAGGTAAACATAAAAGAAAGACAGACAATGACTCCATTTTAATATCAATATACAAAGAGAATTTAGTTGTAGTGGAAAATTTGGAAGAAAATCTCACTAAAAGTGAGATTGAAGAAGGAAATATGATATACACCTTGTAGCAGTGAAAGCCCAAAATCAGAGTTATCTGAGCTTCAGTCCAGAACTGATATTTTGACCCCATTCTTCTTTTGTTCAAAGCAAGTCTCCAGGTTAACACAGATTCAAAAAGAGGGAATTAGTCCTTACCTCTTGATGGAAGAGTTACAAAGATTTTGAAACTATTTTTCTATTTTTAATTCATCAGAGATATTGATTTATTCATACATTTAGATCTGGGTCTACACTATCCGACACTATTCCCAGTGATATAAGGAATGAACCCATAAGGTACATTTTATCAATTCTTTTATTTTGTTTCAGTTTTGTTGACAACTTATGTAATCTTGAAGAAGTTTGTTTTCAGCTCCACGACATACTCCTCTTATCTGTAAAATGGAGAGGATAATAATAATAGTTGCTTTATATGTCATCCAATATGTCACCCAGTAATTTAATTTTTATAAGTGATAGTAATATATAATCATTTACAAAGTGTTAATATATGTAAAGAACAAAGGCTAGTACCAATCACATAACAACTCATAAGATAGTTGTTATTAATTATATTAATCAGAAAAGTGAAGCCAACAGAATTGTGACTTATCTACTCAGCTGTTTAATAGTAGATTGTTTTAGCAGCACAAGATTAAATTGCCTTACCATATATTTTCTTATAAAATCGTCAAAGCTTCCTGCAGAATATTTAAACTTCTTTTTTAATTGCCTGAAAACATTTTGCAAGCAGTTTACATGAGTTTATGGGATATACTTTCTAATAAAGTTGCATGGACTTATAGAATGTTTTCTATTCTGAGTTTTTCCAATTATACATCATTACAGGAAACCTTTATTCATCCTCATATTTCCCCATTGATGTGTGTGTATGTACGTGCCTGTTTGTATGTGTATTTTTAAATGATCACAAAAATATATGAGCGTTAAATGAAAATTGAGTGCTTAAAGATGATAAAATCATGGTAATTTAATCATATAATAAATTATTTTATATGTTTAATGCTTATTTATTAGTTCAGATCCTAACAGGGATTCATATCCCTAACACCAAATTCACATGTCCTATTAATTTGTTCTACTATTTCCACATATCCTATCCAAGCTACTTATTTGTTTGATGATGTTTGTCCTCATCAAAATCCTATCTGAAAAGATAATTTGTTATTCAACATCTTGTTCAGATATTCTAAGATATTTGTCAAGTTATATAGTCTTAGTCTCTTGCTTGACTGAAGAATTGTCTTCGTAGAATTTAATTAGTCATATCTAGGAAATGTGCACCAAAGACTAACATATGTTTTTAAGTTTGCCTGAAAACTCTTGGGTTTTGCATAAAGTAGTATGATCACAGGAAATTCACATTGTTGTTTCCTGTGCTTGATTATTTTATGTAAGACACCACTTATAATTGAGTTTGTCTATACTAGTGTGGAGAGAGCTTTGCCTGAATGTCCAAGACCATGGGTGACACAGGGTATTTGGTATAGAATAGTTCTTCGCACCATGGACCACTGACTGTAAATCCCACTTTTAACCATGAAATATATGAAATAATTTAAAATATCAGTGATGATAATTACTAGTAGTAAATAGAAACTGACTGCTTTCTCTGTGTTCTTATACTAACAGGGATTTAACATCAACTGTACCATTTGTTCTCATTCAAGCATTTATATCTACTTGTATGTAAACTTAATTTGTAATTCAAGCAAAATTTTTAATTGAGGAATTTGGTCCCATGCAGTCTTCTGAGCATTAATAGCAAACTACTCTATCAAAGATTCCAATAAATTATTGCAGGTTTTTTTCCAAACCTGAGAGTTTATTTTCTACTTTCTGTGCTTGAAAATTTTTTAATTTACAATAAATGGAAATTTACTAGAAATCACAAAAGAAAATACTTTGGTCATGAATGGACTTAGGAATAATAGGATGAAATGAAGACAGCTTTGATGAACATACAAGAAAAAGGTACTTATTAATCAATTATATTCAGAAATTATTTCCCAAGAAAAAGCTTAGATCATATTTGGAAGATTAGAAATATTGTAGGAAAAAGATTCATATTAAAAATTAATGCATATAAGAACTCTATAAAGTAACCTTTGAATTCTGGTTATAAATAATATTGTTCTATATGATGACTTATTTATTGTGCAAACTTTGTTTGAATCTATATAACCAAATTGATATAAAATAAAAACAATTTGAACACTGAATGAGATTTTTGACTGTCATCTGAGCTGAATATTCCATTCCCTTACATATTATTAGAACAGTGATGGTAACGTCAAATATTTTTTGGATTGATTTTATTTTTTATTTTTATTTTTTAAAATTTATTTATATATAAATTTCACATCATTGTAATCCCTCCCCATCATTCCCCCTCCCTTTTCCCCTGCCTGAAGTTGTGTGCTTCAGTTTAGTGCTTAGCTTGTTTTGACTTTTCCTCATGGTTTTGTTTATTTTTCCCTATATCCCATATATTAATGAAACCATTTGGTTTCTGTCTTTTTTTCTTTTTGACTTGTTTCTGTTAATATGATTTCTTTTAAGTGCATCAATGTTATCATAAAATCATCAAATTGTCATTTTTAATTATTGCATAATATTCCATTTTGGACCATTAAGGCTGCTTGCAAGTCCTTGCAATTATAAATAGTGCTGCAGTAAACATCCGAGCACAGGTGTCCCTTTGTACCCACATTGAGGTCTCTTTAGGGTAGGTTTTTTGGACTGATTTTAAATGGTAAAACATTTTTTCATTCAACAAACTTTGAGCATCTGTCATTTGCCAGGCATTAATCTGATGGAATTGGATTGCAATTGGATCTAACCTTAAGAAAATAAAGATGGGCTGATGGCACATGCCTATAATCCCAGCTACCTGGGAAACTGAAGCTAAGGATCACTTGAGTCTGTGGGTTCAAGACAATCCTGAACAACATAGTGAGACCTAGTCTCAGAAAAAGAAAGAAAAGAAACTAAAGATTAGGGCAGGAGTTGGAAAACTTTCCATAAAGACCCTAGTGGTAAATATTTAAATTTGTGTTGCAATTACTCATCTGCCATTATATTGTAAGAACAACAATAGACAATATATAAATCTGTGAGCATGACTACCTTCCATGAAAATTTCACTTATGAAAATTACAGGTGAACCGTAGTTTTCTGATATAAGGAGTAAATAAACTGACAATGCAATACAATAATAGTTATGACAGAGGTATATTCAGGTTCCTTCAGAAGCACACATGAATATATCTAAATTCTGCCTTTGTTGTGTCTACATAGTATAGAGTGAGAGTGTAAGGAGAGGAAGGAGATTAAGGAGATAGTCAGGGTTGGTGGAACTTCATTTTAAATATATATGCCATTTCACAAGAAGGTTAAAGTATTCCATGTTAAGCATATTAACTATTATGAATACTGTCACCCAATATAAATCAATGATTCCAACTGATGTAACGTGAAAATCTAGGTTTTTTTTTTTTTTTTAATAAGCTAATAAATCTTTCTGAATTAAGGGGTTACCTGTTGTGTATGTTTGGAAAAATAGTATCTCATTTTCCTCTCCAGTTAACTTTCTCAATGATTTCTTGCAAAACAAAGGCTTTGACTAATCATAAAGAAAAACTTTAAATTTCTGTAACTCACAATATTCTTATTTGCCCAATGAAAACTAGAAACCTTTTTATTTTATTTTTTGAAGTGTCTGTGAATATATTTCATAAATAGGATTTTGAAAAGTGTATCTTTGGAAACAGCTATAAACAAAAGATGAAGAGTCCTAGATCTCATTTTCTGTGTGTAGGCAGTAAGTTTCAGAAGGAGTTTAAACAGATGGCTGTCAGTGTTGAAATTACTGGGTAGTAGAGATCCAACTACTGGAAATGGAAGTTTGAGCAAGTATTCAAGTGGGTCCTGAGCATTTAGGCAGAACAAGCTACCTTATTTAGTGAATTAGGAATTTATATAGAGTGTTTCTAAACCTTGCTTTTTTTTTTTTTTTTTTTTTTTTTTTTATAACCCTGGAGGATGGTAACTTGGCACAGTGACGAAGAAAGAATACCACTGATATTTCTTGGATAGAAGTGAGAAAGGCTGAATGTTCTGGTTAGGATATCCCTACACAATGAAAATATATCCTGCCCAGATGGAACCCCATGGATAAACACTGTGATTAAAAAAAGTCTTAGTCTATGGGATGCAGAAATTTAAGACTGATTAGAATTAAATAGTATTAAATATTTAAAGTGGGATCTGCTCCTTTTTAATTTTAATAATTACTCAGGCATAGACATTGTATTTGTAAGAAAAATGAAAGAAAAAAATCAGGAACCATGCAGCCTTCTGAATAACCACAGATTTAGATGCTATTAAGCATTTCAAAGGTAATTTAACCAAGCATGTCATTAGTGCCTCACTCCTAATGGCCATTTTGAAAGGAATACCCCAGCATCCTTTGTTTTGTTTTTGAAAGTAGCCTTTCAGTTTTTAAAGAAGTCCCTATCACTCAATAAATAACTTTATTTCTTGAATTCATATTGAGTAAATAGCCTCAAGAAAATATTCTTGTGATTCCTCAAAAATAACAAGTAAAAGATCTTTTGTATACCAGCTAGGGTTGGCATTAAAAAAGTAACCTATTTTTGAAATATAAAAGATTCCATTCCTCTGGACTGACACATCCCTGGCCTGGATGTTATAGATGCCTTGTTATGAGTAGGTGAGTCTAGTATCATCCTCCGTTCTTGCCCCCATGCAGGTACCTTTGTGCAGAAGCAAACTACACAATCCTATGTAGTCATCTTGGGTCAAAATCACTACTGCTTCATTGCATGTGAACATTTTGTGTATATCACTTCCACTTTCTTCAAATCCTGAGTACATTCAATGCACACCCTATATTACTTAGAGCACTTAGAATTTGATGTGATACATATTAATACAACTATTCCATGAACTAGATTTTGTTGTTTTCACTTTCTGACAAAGGAAAATATATCTTTTCTGTTAGAAAGTGCAGGCATTAGGATCCAAAATTATCATTTTGGTTAATGCTAAATTCCTCTTACTAGTTACCACACATCAATGTTTTAAACTATTTTATATATTAGTGGAAGAAGACAGATAATTTAACATATGATTGCAGTGCCAATGTGCTATCACTGGGGATGTCTACTTAGAGATAAAGTTACCAGAGACTGTTTCCCAGATGCCATTGCCCTTCAACTGAATCCTAAAAATTTTGCATACATATGTGGGAATTCAAAGGTTGGTAAATCAAAACTCCAATGATATTTCCCCCATTTTTCAGACTAGTTTTTCATTAGTATGAAGGAAGGAGAAGAGTACACTGTTAGAAAGGATGAAAAACGCTACAGTTTCTGGGAAATAGTATGGAGATACTTAAGAATTTAAATGTAGAACTACCAAAAGACTCAACTATCCCACTGTGGGTATTTGTCTAAAGAATTGAAATCAGAATATCAAAGATATATTACCACTCCCATGTTTATTGCCACACATCAATAGGCATTTTGTAGAAACAATTTAAATGTCCATTGGCAGATGAATAAAGAAGTTGTGGTACATATAATCAATGGAATGCTATTCAGTCTTCAAAAAGAAGAAATTCTGCTGTATGAGACAACATGGATAAAACTTGTGGGTATGATAAGTAAAATAACCCAATCATACAAAATAAATAATGACTGATTATGCCTACATGAGGTATCCTAAATAGTCAAATTCATAGAATGAAAGAATGGAATGGTGGCATTCAATGATAAAGTGATAGAAAAATAGTAACTAATGAAGGGAATAAAATGTCAACTAAATAAGATGAATAAGCTTTACAGATTTACTGTACAATATTGTACCTGTATCAACAATAACAAAGTGCATTCATTAAAAAAAATTGTTAAGAGAGTAGATCTCATGTCAAGATTTTTATATTTTTAGTTAAGAAATTATATATATATATATTATATATATATATATGAGAAGAATAATGAGCCTGAATTTCTTTGACCAATGGAAGTTGAAATACTTGGCTGTACTTTAAAATAGTTGGATAGGTTATGATTATTAGTGATTATTATTATTTTACTGTTTTGTCTCCCTGATAAAAATTTTCAACAAAATATTAGTAAATTGAATTCAGTAGTACTTTAAAAGGATTATACACCATGATTAAATGGAATTTATTCCAAGGATGCATGCAAGGTTAAGTTCAATATATGCAATATAAGCAAGTCTGTCAGCATGACACACAGAATGTGATATCTGAATGGACAATAAAATATCATATGAAGAACTTGATAAATGCAGAAGTAGCACCTAATAAAATTCAACTTCTGTGCACTACAAAAATTCTCATCCAGTTGGGTATACAGGGGCTTAGAGAATGAATAAAGAGTGTAGGATTTTACATCTGAAAAGGCATGAATTGTCAAGGATGAGATAGTGTTTGACCCTAACATTTAGTAAGACTGTAATGACTAATAGGGAAGCTTTAAAATAAATTAAACCCTTTATTTTAGCAAACTCTTTTGTAATTGATCCTAGTCATGCCCCTCATTTTAATGAGGAACGAGAAGATGTATGTGCCCTGACTTTTTCCAGTCTACATGTCAAGATCAAGGAATTTCCCACTTTGATAGGCCTGAAGTCATCTCTAGATCTGCATGACTGGTTCCCAGGTCCATTCTTTCTACCCAGCCACATTACCCACCCCTTGTCTCAGTGCTGACCAAATGTGTTTTGGGAGGAGATGGTGTGGTTATGGTGCTTGATTGGAATCAGGGCTCTACAGGAATCAGAGCTCTGCCGATGTTAAAAATGGATGTAGGGGACTGTTTATTCATATATAAATTATTGATATGTTTATTTTACCCCAGACACCCTTTCCAGACAGTTTGCCAAATTCTTTGCATTTTTGAATTTTCAGGTATTTGTTGTCAATACTGGAAACTTCTAGAAGGTCAATTTTTTTTAAGAGCCTATTTATTTTAAATTTTATTTTAAAAGGAGTTGCAGAGTGTCTGGAATTAAAAAGAGAAAGAGGGGAACCTTGGAAATATTTCTTCAAAAATGGATTTCTCTGCATGCCCTTGTCTGACTGTCAGCATCAGTGTTCTCAGCTCGACCAAATTTTTGCTTCCTACACTGTGAGCATAAAAGGAGGATACATTGGACTTTGCAGATCTCTTGTGACCTTGAGAGGAAGGAGATGAATGACTTTAAATACTGAAGGGGTATTTATATTTAAAAAAAGCAAAATGAAGGTTTGATACATCAAATATTGTTTAAAGGGATGAAGTTCTTGAGCCTATTCTGAAATTCATATCTGACATATTTATTTTGATTATTGAAAACCTTCATCACTTTAAATAAAACTACATTTGATATGGAGAACCATTTTTTTAAATCTAACATTAGAACAATAACAACAACAAAAATGCATGCAATTGCAGCTGCTAGTGTTATTTTAGCATTTACAATGTGCTGCTTTTAATGCTTCTTATCTACTATTTTTATTCTTCACCATAATCCTATGCAGCAATTGGGATTACCTTCCCCCTTTTTTTAAGGTAAGGGATTGAGACCATGAGAGGTTAAATTCTTACCAAAGAAATAGCAAATAATTAGTAGCAAAGCCTAATTCAATCTGATTCTCTTTCATTATGAAGCGCATATAGTTAATGACTATACAGTCTCCCAGGATAAGGAGTTTAAATTGTATCACATAGATGACAAAATTATACCTTATGTCTATAATTGTTTGATTAACCTAAAATATTTTTATGGATAATTTTGTTTCTAATTCTCAGAACCCACTGAGACAATAGATAACTATTAAAGAGTTGGAGTTTCTGAGTGATAAGAATTAAGTTTTGATAGGAGTTAAAAGTTAAGAGAATCTTTATTTCAATCCTTTATCATAGAAATCAATTTATCTGATAAGTCAGATTTTGATCAATGATTTAGAAAAAATAGTAACTTTCAATATTCTTGGCGTTAAAGTTGATAAAATAACTGATTTCTTATAACAGAATAAAAATGCTATTGTTCTCCAAGTGTTATCTAAAAGTAATTAATATAACTCTGTATGCCCTGCTCTGGGTAGAGAACATTGTTGAACTATTACCCAGTTTTATTTTTGCCAAGCGATATCTTGACTGATAAATAAATATGAGGCTACACCTAATACACATCTATATAAAACTGAAACCTTCTGTTAAAACCAAGCTTTCTGAAATTAATTTTTAAAAAGCTTGTTAAAATCAAAAATAAAAACTAAAGTGTTTTTATAGGTTTCTTCCAACTGTAGAGAGTTAGACTTGTCTCCCTTCTTTTTTTCTCATCCCCTCTCCAGTCTTCCAGGAAGTTATATTCTTCCACTTTCAAATATGAACAGAGCTAAACTGCCTCTCACCATCTCCACTGCATCTACCCTTTCCAAATGCCCACTACCTCTCATGTAGTAGACTTAAATTCCAATCTTGTCTATAAGCTATTACTCTTGCCCATTTTGTAGAGTTGTCAGAGGGATCTCTTTTATGTAAACTTTATAAGATCTTGTTACTCCTCAGGTAAAAAAACGTCTTCACAGCACATTACATTAAGCCAGGTCTTATAATGGTTTACCAGACCCTTTGTGATGTCCCTCTGGTCCAGACCTCAAAGTCTACTACCCTTCCAACTAACTGAACGCTAGGCACCCTGAATAATTTGCTGCTTCTGTACTGCAGTAAGCACTTAAAACCCTTTGTTCTTCCTGTTCTTTATGTCTGGATAATCTTCTTTAACGTTCCAGTCATCCTCTCTCCCTTCTGATTTTCATAAAATCTTACCATCTCAGTAAGGACATCCTGTAACTGTAAAACTCATCTCTCTTCCTATTGCAATTCCTATTATCTTGTTCTATCTTTTATAAAGTAAAATTCTATTTCCTTTTTTTCATATAATATATACACTATAACATGCTAGAATGATGTATAACATATAATATGATATACTGTATATATACATATATATTGTAAAATGTTTATTGTTTATTTAACATTTCCCTGGTCAGTAGGTAGAATCTCTTTTTTTCATTTGTTTAATACAAAATGCTTACAATATATAGCAAATAGTAGACACATGATAAATTTTAATGAATAAATAAGTATAAAAGCTATAATACTTTTACTGATACTACTCTTTTCTCTTAAATGAACTCAGTACATTATGGAAAACTCACTCAGCCTTAATGCAGTCTTCACTAACCCTTCATGTTTTCATGCAGTACTTCTCTAGGCATTATTAGTAGATGCTTTAATAAAAACAATTATGGTTATGTATTTTTATTTTCTTTTTTTGTAATAGCTTTTGAAAGTCCCTGTTTTGCAACTTTTCATCAACTTATCATTTTATGTAGCAAAGACTATTTTACTGATTTATAAACATAAGAAATATCCTAAGAATGAAGCAAATTATAATAATGAATTATTTTTCTTTTGTTATTGAAGTAATTGTGATATGTAATATAGACTTCAGTATATAACCTTTAAACGGCATCTGTTTTTATTACATTCTGTTTTCTACTAGAATTCTAGTTTCTATCCTTTGCCATAATTGAATCCTTTTGTCTGATTTACTCAACCTGTATTTGTTCTTCACGTCTGATAACTGTCTTTTTTATAGTCTAAAAATTCATTTTTGCCTTGTAATAGATCACTTTTAGGCATTATAAGTAGGTTTTATAGGTAGGTAGATAGATAGATAGATAGATAGATAGATAGATAGATAGATAGATAGATAGATAGATAGATAGATAGATAGATAGATAGATAGATAGATAGATAGATAGATAGATAGATAGATAGATAGATAGATAGATAGATAGATAGATAGATAGATAGGGCTATTTGAAAATATTTATGAATTCACTTTAAACAACAAAAGTAAACACAATGCATATAATCTATTGAAAAGAGAGGTTTAAGTTTGTTTTTGCAAAGCTGTCAGTGTCTTAGTAGCAGATAGCAAATTCTTATGTGCATGTTGGCATTAACTTTGCTAGAATTTTTGATTTTTGGTGGAAGTACATGAGAAGTCATAGTTACAGGATCCCATGCCAAAATTGTTCTATAGTGACATCTGTAGTAGAAAAATGGGAAAGTAAACTAATGGCCTTTTTGCATAATTGTGGATGAATATTGGTATTCTACCAGATTCCCAATCATGCCAGTTTTTTAATACTGAGTTGCAATATTAAATCTGAAACCACTTAAATGAACTTTTCATACTTATACATTTAAACCTATTCTTCCATCACATACTTTGGATATATCTTTTCCTACACTTGATTTTGTAATGTAATGCATTGGATAACTGGAAAATACTAAAGTTTTGCAGCATTTCCAATAAAAAAGTCACATTTGTTAATATCAACATGTCACCAATGATCTGTTCAGAAAATCTTTAACTATTGGGAAGCTGTTAAACCCACAATAGGAGACAAGTTTTCTGAATTTTTAGTTTTCAGATGAATGTTTAAATGCCCCATAGGCAACAAATATTGCCAGCTGTTTTCCTTAAAGTGACAAGTTTACATTGTTCTTTTACAAAAAAAAATTCTGGCAGATTACTTATCTGAAGGACTACAGTTTGTTGGCCTTAACCAAGTAAAAGTGATGTTCCATGGGGGGAGAGGGGGGGAAGGCAAAATCAGCTTTAGGAACAAGTGATTTTCCTTGAGACAAAATCATGCTTTGTTATGAAGGAGATGTATTTTACATATACTTGTCACGTGCAATTTTAAAAATATGTGTTATTAGTTTGAAACATTAAAATAAATGTTAATGTGTCATCAGAATTCATAAGACTAATCTACTCTGCTTTTTTAAAGGTTAGCATGTTTCTTATCATTGTTGAAAACTCCATATGATCTTCATTTCCTTCCTAGAAAGTGAGAAGTGAGGAAAGGAGGAAGAAAGAAGTATCCCAAAGAATCTGTGGCTGTGTTGTACTGATAAGTGTAGAAAGAAGGGAATGAACCCTTCACTGATTAGTAGGACACAGGCATATAGCTTTGGAAACACAAAAAGTGATGTAAAATAAAATACAGATATAGGATTTGGAGTATTTGGAAATAATCAGATTGGGCTTTCTTCCAAACATTATCTACAAAGAGACCCTTGTGGCATTTAAAGATCATGGAATTAATTATCCAACCCTCTCTTATTTAGGATCAGAAAAACACAATATAACTTGCACATAATTGGAAAAAAGCAAACATTAAGTTTACTGAAGTATTATGAAGATCTTTGAGAATTTCTTGAATGTGCAGGTACATATATACTAATAAAGATAAAGAAATTTCCTGATAACATAAATAAGAAATGTAAATATGAGCCTCTGGATGTAAAAATTTTTTTTCTATTTTTCCCTACTTTTTACTTCTCTACTTTTGCATTCTACCCAAGTCACAATCGATTGTTTACCTATATGATATGAGTGTCAACACCACAAAGATATCATCCAATACATATCTGAGTTCTAGACTGTCAGATAATGAAATAAACATCAGACCTTGGTAAGAGACATATCTATATAGAAGGTCAATAATATATTGGAGAGACCCATACACACAGACCCAGGCACATCCTTATGTTGCTGTCAGAAATATACTTTTGTCTCCCCTTCCCCCCATATTTATAATGTCTCCATAATTTTCTGGACTAGATTTATCCTACCCTTGAGTCAAATTCTCTCATGTGTCCTTTTTATATCTTTCAGTTTTTGAGTTTAGAAATTGTCAGCTGTTGCTTGAGAACAGAAATTTTATAATCTCCCCTTCCAAGTTAAATGTTCCATCCTTAAAAATAAGAAAAAGGAAAAATAGGGAAACTTTCTTTGATTAATTTCTTAATTTCAAAAATTTTGAATTATGATAAATTTAGCAAAAGCACAAATATTGTGGTACAAGATATTAAGATGCATTTACTTCCTTATGTTTTCTACTTCAGCACAAGGAAATATTCAGGAATTCAAAAAGAAAGATGTGCTAGATGATAATAGAGTTACAGAGATTTTGCAAGTATATGAAAATTAATAGAAACGGAGTGATACTGTGTTAGTTTCTATAAGCAGCACACATAAATCAACACCCTAAAAGCCACAGAGAACACAAGAATATAAAACATATATCTATCAAAATAATATTATTACCTTGTGGTTATATTCTCCTGTACAGTATGAAAATAATAGTGAAAAAGACAAAGTTCAGCTTAGACTTATTATGCAAATAGTTTTGGCTTCCCAGATCACCTTGGAAGGACCAAGGGAAATCTGTGTCACATTTTGGTGTCACATTTTGGTGGTTGTTCTAGTTGTATCGTTATTCTTTAGTGCCCCTAATTATTTTACTGACACGTGATTATAATACTATTCTTGGTACTTAATGTCTTTTTTTGTTGTTGTTTGTGCCACCTATTATTTTCATATGTTAGATTACGAGAAATAAAATCACTAGGACAAATTCAGAATATAGGACATCCATTAAGAATATGGGTCTTCAAAAGACAAGTTCAAAAAGACAAGTTCATGTGGAGAAAGAGTAGACAATTGCTACAGAATCAAACACTAGAAGAACTTAACAGCCAAAACCAGCGTTTGCATTTTTACTGGGTTTATAACTGCAAAGAAAAAAACTGATTAGTAAAGACATTTTGGACAATAGGTAATTTTTAGTTATTACATAGATATTAGATGATTTTATGGAATTGTCTTCTATATGCTAGTGCTTTGAAGTTATTTAAGGACACAGTTCTAAATTGATTATACTGAAAGTATTAGGGGTGGAGTTTCATGATGCATATAATTTATTTTCAAATGTTCACCAAAAATATTTATGTACATGTCAAATTAATGACTTAAAGGTAAAGAAAAGATGCCACATGTCATCAGTGCAAATCAATGTGGTAGGGATTGAGGCAATGGTTAAATTATACTTTTGGCCTTTCATATGAACATTTTTCATAGTAAAAAATATTTTTAAAATGTACCATAAAATCTTTACTCACCAAATGGAAAGATCAAATTGTATGTTTTGTCATTCCAAATTCCAAGTTCTTCATTTAATTAGAATATCCAATAGAAAATCTCTGCAACTGAAATCATCACTATTTTATGCTACGACACTTAGAACTTTTGATCAATTTCAAGTTCTTGGGAGACCAAGATGTTTTAATGGATCTGCAATATATTTTTAATTGACAAGTAAATTGTTATAATAAGGCATGAAATAATTAAATGAATATATTTCTCTCTACCAATTAAATATTTTCTATAAGTTTGATGTTTTAGCTATTTTGTCTTTTTCCAAATTATAGACCTCTTCATCTTGGATTATTATATGTCCAAATTAGCGGATTCTAAATTAAATTTTTATGCATTTAGAAATATTCAAGATGCATATTTCATGGTTACAGTTTAAATTATAAAAATTCTCAATTGCTTTGTTCTTGGTATTACAAGCTATCAGTAGACCTATAAGTCTTAGAAAATTAATTACATAAGAGAACCTACCTAGTAATTGGGGAAATAAAAGTCTTGAGATTTTAAAAATGGCTACAAAAGTGTTTTTAGAGTAATTCATAAAAATGGAGTCACTTATGTTTCTGTTAAGTGATTTGCATTTTGTTAAATCTAGGAGTGTTTCATTTGCTATTGCTAACATTTTAGTGTTTCATCTTAAGAATCATCTTTAATTTTTATCAATATTAAATGCTGCTAAATTTTTATGTATTTAATATAATAAAAAACAAGCTGCATAGGATTTATTTACATAAACATATAAAAACATATGAACATACACAAATACATATGCACACATTTATGTGGGTATGTATGTGTATAAAATCAAATGTTAAACAGTCACAGAAATAAAGAAACCCTTTCTTTGTAGATAATTTGATAGACCTTGAGGGTATTATATGAAATAATGGGAAGATGGGAAGATACAAAATTACATGGCATCACTTATAATTGGAGTATAAATAAAAATCTGAAAAAGAAACAATTGTGAAAAAATGCTTGCCAAGGACCATGGGGTCAGTGGGGGAACCAGGGGAGGCTCATAAGATGGTACAATGTTTCATTTTAACATGAATAAGCTCTGAGGGTCTAGTGTTACATACAATGACTATAATTAATAAAGTTGTTTGTATAACGAAATGTGCTGAAAGAGTAGAACTTGAGTGTATTCTCTCACACAGACACAGGTACACACAGAGAAGAAATATAGGATAATGGATATATTAATGAACTACATAGGAGGAGGAGTTCTGTCACAGTGTATATGGGTATCAAGTCATTTTGATGCATGCTTAAAATATTTTTACAATTTTATCAGTGATACCTCACAAATCTGGAAAAATGAAAAGATATTAAAAATACTTAAAGTTTCCTAAATTTAATGTTTTGGTTTTCATTTAGTGTGTTAGATGTCAAGCAAATATTTTTCTCACAAGTAAGAACTCTCAAAGAAGTGAAAATATTGAAATATGGATTGATGTAGACAAAGTATAGATGAAAATTAAATGTGTAGCATGGAAGCAATGTCTGTCTAAAGAAGGAGTCAATTATAATAAAATGAGGAAAAAATCAATTATACTCAATTTGTGCATGCTACGCATACCCACTGGAATAAAAACATTTTAATTATTTGTGCATTTCAGAAAAAAAGTGAAATATAGTTCATTAACAAGAAAGAACTAAATTTTTCAACCTACACAACTGGAAACAACTTTCTTTGTCTCTTTGTGTGATATATTCGATCCAGTTGCTGAAATAGAGTGCTTTATGGAAATTAAAATCTGCATGGTGAAGATTACACCAATAAATGTGGTGGAACATATGGTCCTGGTAAATTGTTATACCTCTGCAATAAAAGTCTTGGGAATGTTATCAGGAAACTACAACAAATAATTGGCACCAGAGTGACAAATTATAAATTTCTGTACTTATATCAAAAGAGTATTATATGACATCTTTCATTGTTCTACTCAAATTAGAATTACTCTCTAAGTCATATATCAGATTGCAAATGTATACTTATTTATAATTTTTGCTTTATTCAAGCATTGAACTATAATTAAATGAGAATATGGTTCACTTACCAGTTGAATTTTCTGGTGGCATTTCAAGTATCATATGTCAATGAGTTTTGTTTTTTTTTCTTTTTTGCTGCTACATGTAAAATAGATTGGCTTTTAACTCAAGATCATTGATATTCCATTTGCTGCTCAGTGGGGAAAAATAAGAAAACAGGATGAGAAGAGAAAAACTAACATCGTTTAGTGTGTGTAGAGTCTAGCTTTTTCCTCTATCCTGCCTGCTCTGATATGTATACTGTTCTAGGACACGTTCACCCATCAAGCTTTCATAGCTCCATCCAACACTTCCTCTTGAGCTGTTAATCAGAAATCACTGAGTACAAGGCAGATATAGGTCCTATTTTGTAGGATTTTAATTCTACAAGGGAAGATGCATAGGAATTAATACTTGATTCATTATCTAATTATTGTTGTAACATAGGACAAAAAAAATGTTCCTAATAGGAGGACCTTCCTGAGTTGGGGGCGACTTGTGGGGAGCCAGAAACATTCCAGCATTCTTGAATTTATGCATGAAACTCTTAATAATATGGCCAATCAAGGCATGACCCAAGGTCAAGTCAAAGTGGCTTGCATAGAAAGTGTTTCTGTTTGTGTAAGTGGATCTAGAGAGGGAGATGGAACTGGAAAGAATCTGGTAGCAGAATACTAACAAGGGTGAGAGAGATCTTATTCTTATGATAGCAGAGGAATCCAAAACTACAGAGTTAAATGTAAAAGTGTGTTTGAACTCTGTGCTGCAAAAAATTAAAGTCCTTTCTAATACAGTGTAACTTCCTTGTAAGTCATCATATTGTGCCTAAGTTATTGTGTATATCTGTAGCTACAGATTCTTTGCAATGAAATGCTTTGGCATTTTTATTCAGATACACAGCTAAAAGAAATCGCTGTTCTTACCTTCATCATCATTCTCTGTTTTGTTTTTCAGTGTTCCAACATTCCAGAGCCTTCCTGAAGAGATCCTTAGTAAGCTTGCTGATGTCCTTGAAGAGGTAATTGTTTTTAGCCCTTGAACTTTTTGAGATGGGAACCTAGCCTATTACAGTTGTGTGATAACAAATTGCAGACTTCAGAGACCTTTTAAATATTTTTAAGCTTTTGGATGAGTTGTGCATTTGACTTCAAATAAAAAGCACTTCAGCGCATCTGACATTTATACACAATGAGGAATGTGCAAATCAGTGACAGGAAAACTTTTCATTGCAGCACATGCAATGTTACTTTGACTTCCAAGAATAGGAGAAGATGGTATATTTCTCTCATTTCAGTCAATGTAAAGCAAGAGTGTAGTAACTGCTACTAAAAAACTGCAGGATAGTATATTTACAACAAAAAGTAGTAGGTATACATTTTATTAGGATTTGGGTGCATACATATATATAATTTGGTACATATATAATATATAATATATATTATATATATATATATATAATTTCATACCTAATGTCAACGTGCACACTTTCTTCCTTTTTTTGAACCCATTGAAGCCATGAATCTGCAGAAGGGAAACAATATTCATTAGGTAATTTAATAGTAGCTTTTCAGGGAACTTTTTGAAATAAGGTTTAATTAGGTAAACAGAAGTGAAATGAGATGTAAATGGCCAGTCCTGAGGCAAAGACTGGTTTAGGAAAGTATTTTCTACTTGAATCTTTCTGGTGTAGAAATTTCCCTTTTTGATCTTCAGGGTGCTTAAAGTGACTCTGCATCTTGATTGTTTTTACCTGTTATACAATTATTTATTGAATACCCACTATGTTGTAGTAGGCAGGATGCCCAGGGCATTCAGCTATGAAAAAAACCAAAGCAAAAAAATGAAGTCTCTGTTTTTTGGGGGTTTTGCATTTTTGGGTGGGGACCAAATAGAAAGTAGAGAGCAATCAGATTACATACTGTGAAGGAGTGTATGATGTGTTCAATAGATATTTACCAAAGAGAATTGATGCAGGGTAATGAGGACATTCGGAGTTCAGGGATTAGTGCTTGCAATTAGAGCTATCGCTTGAATGGTGATGAAGTGTGGGAGTAGAGGAAAGAGTTTATGAAAAGGTTCCAGAAGGAATGCGCCTTAGGAGTGCCAAGTGTAAACAGGAAGTCAATGTGACAGAATTGAAGTCAGGCATCAGAGAAAGGTGTGGGCAGAACTTCGTAGGAGCAGGCAATTGTTTAGGGCAGTTTTGGTCATTGCAATTAATTTGACTTTTATTTTAAGCCACTGAATGACTCTCTTCTTCTTACCTTTTTAACAAGAATACTGTAATTGCTCTGTTAAGAAAAGCCTAAGAATCATGCTGACAGAAATAAGCCAGAAAGAAAAAGAGAAATCGTGGATGGTCTCACATATATGAGGGATAAAGGGGAAACAAACAAACAGACAAGAAAAATTGAAAACTAACTTTCACCAGAATTGAAGCACAGAGCATGGGGATGGTGGGGGGGGGGGGGGGATGAATTGGGGGTGAAAGGTGCACAAAAAATTAAGATGATGGTTCACTGGTGATAAGGTGGAAGGTGGTAGGGGAGAACCCTGTGGTAGATAATGACATTAAAAAAAAATTATACCCACAAAATATAAAAGAATAAATTTAAGGAAAGAATTGCACATCAAATAATAGCTTTTTAATTAGACAATTTAAAAAAGAGAGAAAAGATTAAGACAGGTGCCCCAATAATCCAAGAGAGAAATTATGGTGGTTTACTTACTATGTTAAAAGAAAATTAAAAAATAGAT
Organism: Uropsilus gracilis; assembly: GCA_004024945.1. Classification (NCBI taxonomy): domain Eukaryota; kingdom Metazoa; phylum Chordata; class Mammalia; order Eulipotyphla; family Talpidae; genus Uropsilus; species Uropsilus gracilis. The sequence continues at coordinate 87,839 of PVHY01003493.1, read as the reverse complement.
TCTGAAGAAATTTTAAAAGTAGAACTTGAAAGCTTTCCTGTTACAATAGATATAAGGTGTGACAAAAAGAGAGGAGTCAAAGATGAGGTTAGCATTCTGGCAGGTATAATTGGAAGGATGGGATCATTCATTGAAATAGAAAAGACATGGGAAATCGGGGGTGGGAAGTTTAGACAAAGGGAAAATCTGAAGTCTCAATGACTGATTCTTCAGGTTTCACTTTGATAGATTAGGAAATGTAATTGCTTATAAAAGTAGTAAGGAAACTAAAAGCACTTTGTGTCTTGAAATCTAGGAGAAGAACATGTTTCAAATATGATACTACAAAGCTTGGTTGAGTTTTTTTGAAAAAGGCCAGGAGAGAAATGGGATGGTAGATGGAAAGAGAGAAACTGGGTAGGGGATGATTGCTTGACAAGACAGAGAAGCAAGAGAGAAAGAGTAATTTTACACAAGCATTGGCTTGCATGATCACACAAGTGGGGGACTCTGATACCTGTAAAAACAGGGAGGCAGAAGTTTCTGGACACACAAGAAATTACATGAGTTGATGGGGTAGTTGACATTGTAAAGAGCCTCTTCTACTATCTTCTGTTTTCTCAGTGACCTAAAGTGTGAGTTATCAACAGAGAATGAATTTAGGAGTGAGAAGTCTCAGGTTGGAAGAAAAAGTATGAAAGAAGTAGAATAGTGTGTAGATTAGGAAAACACAGTTTGATTGCCAGCCATCAATTAAGCCCTATTTGACATTACCAATCTCACATCTATGTCAAAATAGGCAAAGGAAAGTTAAATGAAGACTTGAAATAGAGAAGAGACTTAGGGTCATCAGAAAAGTTTCTAGTTTTTTTCTCAGAATGATTTAGAAATCAAAACAACATCAGGCAAATTATTAGAGAAGAAGCTCTAATGTAAGGAATAAGGACTCCCATTTTAATAGATGTGATGAGGGTTATAACCAGAGCTAAGGAGTAGGATCGGGGTTGGGACTTGAGCAGAGAGGATAGGGGTCTCGCATGGATGAAGAGCAGATGCTCCATAATTGCATGCTTGCCTTGTCATATAGGTTTTTCTTTTAGACATGTTATTTCTGGAGATAACCCTAAATTTGGATAATGTTCCCAATTTTAATCTTCTAGATGTTTAAGGGAGTGCAAAAGTTTTTCCTGAGTTTGCACAGCCTGAGTTAACCTTAGTTTGAAATATTTTCATATGGCAGAGTGAATCACAGACATATCTTGGGGAGACATGATCAGTACACCTTCAGAGGCCAAATCTAGCCAAGTTAGAATAGAAGGTGGAAGGATTTTAAGTGCTGTGGTGAACTGGTAGAAAATTATTCTAGTAATAACTCAATAGAGGTACTCCTATCAGGAGCAGGTAAATTAATGTGATTAAGTTGTCTGTGTTTGCTATTTATGTCTTCTAGAATCCACAGGCACAAGATAAGACATTTTGTCCTTCTGTGATTAGATTTTTGAAAATGACTCCTAGGTCCATAAGAAGGACATTTCTGAATTATGAAACTGACAGTAGACTAGAAAAAGATTGGTTAAGATGCAGATTGAGAATTTGTAATTATAATTTCTCTGAAGAAAATGGTTCTAATAAAAGAGCAAGGAGAATCTAGAGTCAGGAAGAAATATGTATAAAGTTTAATCAAACTGGGGGAAATGGTGTGACTTGGTTGCTAGCCTATTCAGTTCATTGTTTTTTGGAATCCCACTTAATTGCTTATATTTTGGTTCCAAGTAGGCAGAGATTTGTATTGAAATAAAATTGGTATTTTGTCAAGAAAAAGGATGAATGGTTGAGGGAGAGTACCTGTGAAGGAAAGATTCTAATTATTGACCCTGGAATTTAAATTCGGAGAGGAAAAGTAGAACCCTGGACAAGCAAGGGCCAGTGAGAGATTGTAGTATTAATGGATTTTAGTTTTGTGAGACTGAATAAGTGTTGTAATTGTGTGACAATAAACATGAGTTGGAAAGTTACTAAAAATGTGTTTGTCTCTGTGTGCTAAGTGCTAGGAATAATTCTATGTTCTGTAAAACTTCAAAGGTTCCTATACATATATCCTTGATTTGACACTTATCAAAGTGAGGTTTCCTATGATACATGAACACAGAATGAAGCAGAATGTGCATTAGACACCTGTGTTCAATTATAAAAAGTTCATGAGAAAAAATATTGCTGTATTTCTGAATGTGTTGACCACTACACATGCAGCTGCTTTGTAAAAGCAAAGCGGCTTTTTCCCACTTATTCTTGTGCTTTTTGTTTTACTTGTGAAGACAATGACGAACTCTCTGATGACCTTTTTCTTTTTAAAAACTAAACAGCCAAACTACAAGTTTATGAACAACTCCTTTCGGTGAAAGGGAATGAAGAAAAACAAAAGCCAAAACATTGCAATCCTTTAATCATCTTCTTTCTTTTCCACAGCTGTGGAAGCATTTGCCATGTTTTGCAAAAACAATAGCCATAGCTCTATAAATAATTCTGACCAAAGAAATATTTTAGTATTTTATGTCAGATTTTCTAATCAGAAGATGCCTTAATTTATGTTTGGATTGTTCTAGCTACAGTACAGTCTATACCAGCTGTGAAAATGGAAACAGATGATTAAGTGCCTACACATTTGTTTAGAGGACATAAAAAATGAAGTAAACAGACAAAATATAGCACCCAACGCATGAAAGTGTTCAACACAAGTTGAATATACAAGCACAATGAGAAATTAGATTAAATTATGTATCAGATAGAGTGAAACAAATTTGGAAGAACAAAAAGGATACCAGTGACACATCACATTAAAGGGAAATGTGTTTGCAAACAATTAAATTGTCTTTCTTCCTACAAATAATCTGCAGGCGATAAAAGAATCATAAATAAGGCCGGGCACGGTGGTACATGCCTGTAAGCTTCAACCTATGAAGCGGCCGAGCCTAGGGATCGCGGTTCAAGTCCCACCTGGGGCCTGTAGCGAGACCTAGTTCCAAGAAAAACAAACAAACAAAAAAATTAGCTGGGCGTGGACGTGGTAGCGTGCGCCTGTAATCCCGTAATCCCAGCTACCTGGGAAGCTGAGGCTGGGGATTGCTTGAGTCTGTGGTACCCTGGGCAATGCGAGCCTGCAGCTCCACGGGCAAAAATTAGTGAGACCTAATCTGAAAAAAAAGAAAAAAAATCACAGCTAATCTTTAAAGAAAACAATATTTTTGCAGTAACTCCAAAGAAATTTGCAGTCTTATTTGTTAAACAAATATTTATGGGGCACCTCATGTGCCAGGAATTGTTCCAAGCTCTGGGGATGGAGGACCCTGTCTCACATCCTGTTCACATCCTGTCATCCTATCTCTAACAGAGGGTAGGATGACAAGTACAGAAGGAAAATAGCATGATTAGATCACTCTGTATTGACTTTCTAAGGAAAGATGTCTTGGAGAAAGTGATGTTTAAGCTGAAATGTTAATGTGTAATGGTGAGGTGATGTATTCCAGGCAACAGAAATGGTAGGTATAAGGTCCTTAAAGGAGTGAGTTTGCTGCCCTTTAGTAATAAACAGAAGGCTTATAATGGGGTGAGAAGAAGTTAGAAAAATTTATGAAAGGCCAGATGGCACAAGGCTCTGCTCATCATGATAAGGAATTTGGTTTTTATTCTAAACAACACTCTAAACAGATTTGGAGGAATGCAATTGGTAAAAGTGACATGATAAAAATTATGTTTTAAAACTCTCTTTCCAGCTAGAGTGCGAAGAGTGAATTAGAGAGGGAAAGGTTAGTTAGAGGACTACTGCAGAATAACCCAGGTGAAGGTGGATGATTATATGTAGATTTATTTGCTTCTTGACTGTATTATTGCCTATATTTGTGATGAACCAACACTCAAAGCACCAGAGAAATAGTTAAGAGAATAGGGAGCTGGCAGGCAGGGACTGAGAGAAGAAAAATGTGATCAGGTATTAAAAGGAGTAAACATAATATTGAAACGGTTTACCAGGGTACACAGAGCTAAAGGACAAATGTATGATACTTGGGCATCCTGATCTGGAGCTGAGAAAAAAACCTTTGTCATTTCTGCCACTGTTTATTCCAGCTGCTGCTTGCTTAATCTCTGTAATCTGTAACTTGGATGTGCACACTTGTGTTTCCTCTGCATGAAATTATAAACCAGGGGCTTGTCTTTTTATACTTAGTCTGGCAGAATAGTGCCTTTCTTTTATATCATAAAGTAAAATATTTCCTTTCAAATACTAAATATCTAATACTTTTCCATGAGCATTTAAAATTTTTTTTCTAGTCTCTTTGAAAAGTTGTGTATATATGTGGCTATGAGGAGGTTCTCAGTGAAAGGTCTGTGAACACCAAGTCTTGTGACCCCTACATCTTCCTCAGTTTTCTTTTGCAAGACAAATCAAAATAATGTATTTGACTCCATTATTGTCCTCATTCCTAGTCTAACTCAACTTGTCTTACAAAGTATCTAGGAGCTCTAGATTTAATTTGCTAGAGAAGTCATTTCATAGTTGGAAAAATCAACTGGAAGATAATATTTAGGTGCATGTAAGGAATAGTAAGCCCTGAATGTATGCACTCATGTCCATTATCTCTGTTGTATACCATATATTACAGTGAAAATAAATAATTGATGTAATTAGTCAATAGTGAAATCTCTTCCAAAAGGATGGAAGTAACTATTGGATACTGAGTGGGACAATGAAATGAAACATAAAATTATAATGTAAAATGCAATCTCTTACTATTATAATCCAGCATACTTTCCTTCTTTATGGATACATGATTATTCTCTAGAGCTTTCTTTTTTTTTTTTTTGCAAATGGATAGAACAGCCCCTAGCTAATCTCCAAATGAAAAATAACTTGAGTGTTTACCTACCTAAATACAATGGAGAAATAGTTTGAATAAACCCAATGTTTAACAATGTATTCAAATACTAGGACATTGGTGGCATCTTAAGTGGAAATAACAAAATAAAAATAGTCTAATAGCGAAATATAGATCAATCTATTATCATGTCACAAAGAATGCTTGAAAACTCATTTGGGTAGGAGTTGTATTTTTACCAAAACAGGGTCAACAGGTTTAAATAACTTAAGGAAAATAGTACTTTATTGAAAATGCCAAACTGAAGAAATCAAATTAAAGTCAACACAATCACTTTCCCCCACCTGGTATTTGTGTGTGTGTGTGTGTGTGTGTTTGTGTGTGTGTAAAAGTGGGGCTTATGTGCTATATTTAAATCTCCTAAGTTTTACATGAAAGATAAAGCATATCAAAACCAATTTGTTTTTACCAAAACGTTTTATGTCCAATTCTATAATTAAAACATTGAATTTTATTTTCTTGAAATAAAAAACCTCTTCACTAGTGTTTCAAAATCTCTCTATATGCATGTCTGCAACTTTACATTGGATCTTGGACACATTTTAACCTGTTATAGTTTATTTTCATTTTTATGCAGTATGGTTTGTTTATGTTTTTGCTTTGGGGGTATGTATACTAGTATGACCCTGACAAACTCTTAGACAAATGACATTCTTCAGAATTCTTAAATTATTTAAACAGGCATGATAAATAAAAGCAGACAAAAAGCAAAGGGAGGAAACATTTTAATTAATCAATTCATCATAATTTTCAATTCACAATATGATAGGAAGCAAATATTAGTGTATAAGTTAATGTGCCATCTTTGGTACATTCTATCTGGCTATCTATCTATGAAAACAATGTGATTTAGTTTAAGGAATTGGCTCGTTATTATGGAGTATAAAAGTTCAAAATCTTTAGAATGGGTGGACAGGCTGGATACCACAGAAAAGCTGATTTTATGCATCAAGATGATCTGAAGATCATCTGTTGGCAAAATTCTACTTTGTTCAATTAAGACCTCAATTGAGTGAATGAGATGATGGAGAGTAGTTTGCTTTATTCAAAGTTCAATATTCCAAATTTTAGTCTCATCAATGAGATACACCTTCATAGGAAAATTCAGGGTAAAATTTGATCAACTAAATTGATATGGAAAATTAACCACCACAGGGTTTTATATAAACTACATAAAGAGGACCTCCAACACAAAAAGATAGTTGAGTTTAACAATTTGAAAATGAGATGAATATAGATCTTCTCTGAAAGAGATGCACAAAAAAAAATCTAATATACATATGAAAAGAAATTAAATTTAAAAATCATTAAGGAAATGAAAATCAGAAACATGGCAAACAAGGAAAGCAAAAAAGAAAAAAGAAAAAGAAAAGACAGGCAATGGCAAATGTTGGCAAGTATTTAGAGAATTATAGTTTTTATATATTGCTGGTGGTCTAATAATTGATGTAGTTCCTTTGAAAAACTATTTCACAACTCAAAATCTTAAACATAGAGTTATCATGTGACTTACAAATTCTATATCCAGCTGTTTACCTAATAGAATATAAAACATATATCCACACAAAAACTTGTAGATAAATGTTCATAGCATTATTAATATTATCCAAAAAGTAGTGAAATCAGGTAGGAAAACAAGCAATGCAGAGAACTTATAAACAAGAGCAGCTGGCCCTTTAAACCCAGCTACTCCATTGGTTCATCCCAGTGTCTGCAAGCAGTAGCAAGACCATACTAACCTTAAGAGGAAGCAAAAACAAGATTTATTCACTAAAAGGATGAAAGGATACAAGGGACTCCTTTGGTAATATTACCACATAGTCCAGTCTCTAGACCAAAAGGCTACATCTGGGTCCTTTAGCTGCAAGTGTTCAAAAAATGGCAGCTCTTCAAACTTTAAGCCAAATGAAGAACCCAAGATGACACATCCTCCACAGACAGCTATTCACTTCAAGCCAAAAGAAGAAACTAAATTAGCATCATCAATCCTCCTTTAAAAGTGGGAGATTCATATCTAATGAAGAAACCAAAATGGTGTCATCAATCCTCCTCCAAAAGACAGCTCCAACATTCTTTTACCTTCAACCCTAAAGTGGCCCCAAACCACCAAGACTCACTGGAAACAACTGCAGCAAACACTTTAGAATCTCTTGATGAAAACAGCTGCACTCTGATCTCTTCAGGTCTCCAGACAAATCCCAGGCTTTTCAGTTTCTAAGTTGAAGCAATTTCCAAGTATCAAGTTTCCATTTCAGTTTACACAGGTTACAAGTTTCTCCAACAAGCTTCCCTTGGCTCCTCACCAGCCCAGGTTGGGAATGGAAGCCCAAAGTGTGACTTCCTTCTCTGCCCTGCTGCTGCACATGACAGCAGCAGCTCTGAGCCCCCAGCCTCCTTGCTGCTCCTCTGCTCTCTCTCTTCTCCAGCTTTTTCTCTCTCTTACTCTCTCTCCAGCTGTACTCCTTCTTAAATCCCCTTTTTCTGTTCCTCAAGGCCAAGGCTTCCCGTCTCCAAGTCCCTGTGCATCAGGGCAAATGGCTGCCATCGTAATACAGCATTACCATGTAGGGGCTATAGCCCCCCTCCCCCATTTCACTACAGCACCCCTAAAAACAATCAGAGGGAATCATGTTAGCAATAATAAGCCAGAAAGTAAAAGAGAAATACTGGATGGTCTCACTTATATGAAGGACATAGGGAAAACAAACAAATGGACAAGAATAATTTAAAACTGTCAACAGATATAAAGCATAGAGTATGAGAGGGGGAGGAGGGAAAAATCAGGAGGGATGGGCACAGGAGATTGAGATGGTTCATGGGTGTTAAGGTGGTGGGAGAACCTTGGAGTAGACAATAATATATAGAAAGATATATATGCTATTAATTAAAAAACAATATTCAAATGAAGGATGGCATACTCATACTATAGAATGGCATTTGGCTAGAAAAAGAAGTGTTTTACATGTTCTAACATAGATAACTTGCACACATTAAGTAAAAATAAAATACCACATTTTTTTAATTCTGTTTATAGGAGATGTCCAGAATAGGCAAATTGATAGAGATAGAAAGTCATGCAAATGCTATTTAAGTCTGGGAGGATGAGTTGGTGGGGTGTGATTACAATCCTGTATGGGTTGTACTGATGAAATCTTTCTGAAATTAGTTTTTCAGTAATGGGTTACACAGCTCTTAGAATTTGTTAAAATTCATTGAAACTTATACATAATTAACTTTTATAATATATGAATAGTATCTTCATATAAGCATGATATTTTGTTATAGTTGACAAAGCTAATTTTGTTATAGTTGACAACTTACATGAAAGAAAAACTTGGAGTTATAAAGAGAAAGTGGACTTGGTGACATTAATTTTAGTGGAATTGTAACAGGGTGAGTGATGTCTGAGCATCTTACTTAGATACTGCCATTTAAGCTGAGGATTGAATAAGTAGTTCTGTGATGAGTGCTGAGAATTGATGGGGAAGAGAGGAATATGGAGGTAGCATCTGAAAGAAGGAAAGCATTACATGAATCCCTAGAGGTTAGAAAGAGAAAATACTTCCTCTTTGCATCAAAGAAAAAATGATTTATCTTGAACTAGATCTGTAGGAATTCAGAGAACTGATTCTCACCATTAATTCTCTCCCTTTTAAATTACATGCTTTCCTTATTTGTATACCTTATTCCATATTCCATGCAGAGCTTTTTTTTTTTAACTTAATATCAGTTGAGTCAGTGACCTGACAACAGCTCAGAATACTTATAAAAGGTTGTAATAATGGGTGGAATTCACTAAGAGGAAGTAACAGGAGAAATGGACATTCCATATAATAAATAGGGGAAAAATCCAGAGGTATAAAATACCAAAGATATGGTGGAGTATAAGCAATAATGCTAGAATAAAAGAGGAAGAAAACATTGTAGTAACAGTAATTTGCTTTGAGGAAGAATTTGGGAGGGTTTTGGATTTCTTTGTATATAATATAAGATGATGAAAAAATTAAGATGATGGTAAATACTAAAAACAGTACTCTCTAAAAATAGACATGGACAAATTATTCAGTCCTTTATTTATGAAAGGGAAGAGAGAGCAGCAGTTTCTGCCTCTTGTATTGCTGTGAGTCTTAAGTTGTGGACTTAATATGAAATCAATAAATATGTAAACACATAAGTTCAGATGCCATTTGGCAGTGTTTATAACACTTTTTACATATTGGAACATATTAAAAACATTCATCTTGCAAACTCACTGAGGTGAGCAAATAAGATTCTGCATGGCTTGAAGATACTGGTCAGTTTCTCCTATCTGTCCAAAATCCTACTGGACTCAAACTAGAGGGCTGACAAAGCATTTTTAATATCTGGAGATGTCTTTGGTTGTTCCTGTGTTGGGTGAGGTTAGAAGGGAATACCACTGGCCTCTAATTGGATAATTGGACAGAGGCTGATTTTCTGTTAAATATCTACAGTTAGGGTAATTCCATGATAGTGATCCAGCCCCACCTATCAGTAGTACAGAAACAGAAATCTTTTTGTAGTTCACAGATGGTGTAGCACTTGGCAAACTACTAAAATTATGAAGGAAATAAAATAATATGGTAGAGAGTCCTTGGCAGAGGTATAGTACTTAAGTTAGTGTGGTTCGGGCAGTTGTTTCTGAAGGTAGTTTTGTTTGACAGCCATACAAATAATATGGGTAACAAAGTGTAGTTAAAAAAATGCTGAGCATTAACAAAACTCACACATATTTGAAAAACTGCAGTGCAAAAGAGATTTAGTTAGGCTGCTGTGGATACTTATGTGTTGATTTGATGCTTGAACTATATTGACTTTTCAGCTTCTGCCTGACTCTGAGATTTCATATAATTGCCTTCTCAACAAAGACTTGTGTAGTTTTGAGCCGCATCATTTCATTTCTCCCCTTTAGGGAGTTCTTTCTCCTGTATTTCCTATGTCAATTTTGCTATCATTATATGAAAAGAAATAACTGCTTACTTGATTGCTTGCAGTTGGTCTTCATTTTTTGTAAGAATTTGCCCCTTTCGATTTTGTGTTCCTCAAAGGGCAAGAATTATATTGATAGCTCATTTCAGTGTATACCTGTAAACAATTGATAAAAACAACAGAGAATGTCTTAACCTTCTACTTATTGATACTAACTTGTAGCTAGGCTAAGGACATCTCTTTAATACTATCTGATATAAGCACTATGACTATAGCTATTCCCATTATATAGTTGGGAAACTGAGGTTCATGTACCCTAGCTAAATAAGTGGGGAGATATATAACTCCATACAGTCTGATACTGAATTGATACCTTTCATTACTCATTTGAATTGCAGTTTGAAAGTATGTGGAATAAATGAAAAAGAAAAGAAATATTTTCCCACTCCATTTTTTATGAATAGGAACTGTTTCCCTTAAAAAAATGTTTACTCTTATTTTTTGAGAGTAATAATTAGTTTTTCCCTGTCAGTTTTTTTAATTTGTTGTGACAAGTATCCATTTTATTTTATCCTCCAAAACAGGGCATCCTAGTTATTTTATCATCAGAATATGTATGCCTCACTCCATGCTGCTTGTAGTTTATTAAAATGCATGTCCTCTGCAAATGGGAAGCCAATCTGCAATAAATCAGCTTCCTAGAAAATTTTCATCGAAAGTGTTTTCAGTGCTTGTGACATAAGAATATGCAAATCCACTTGGTATTTGTGATGTGCTACTGTTTACTGGGGTTCATAAACAGTGAATTTATAACATGTGAAGCTATAAATAAATACCCTACACTCAGCTCATGTGTGAAACCTCATTTACAAAATGCCATTTGATGGTATTGGAGCAGATAATGATGAATCCTGAATACATTTTATAAAGCTGAATGATAAATAATTAATTGTAATTACACACACAAAAATAACTCTGATTAAAAGAAAGTCTGACCAACTTTGTCAGTATTTTTTTTAATGTAAGAAACTTTTGAAACTGCCCCAAAATTTTAGTTTAAGGTCTTATATATAATAGGCAGGCAAAACACTAATCAGTGAAGAGTAAAGCCCACCTGCTCTTGTGGTTCACCAGTAAGCTTTCAGTTGTAGTCAGAAAATACAGTTTGTCTGTGATAGATAGAGAATTATCAAACAACTTGAAGCAGGCCAAAACACAAGCAATCAAACCAGCTCTCCCCAGGACTTTTGGCTACTTGTGACCCTGGGAATTTAAGGCAAGGCAACTTACCATCCCCTGGAGGGAAAGAAACTGTCCATTTCTTAGACCAGTGACTGTAAGGCTGTTTCCTGGTAGATAAGGCTCTGAACCAAGGCTGGCAGTATGTCAGGCATGACCAGTCAGCAAATGTCAGCCAACATGAGTGAGAAGGGAAGCGTGACGAGCCACAGCTTTTGTGCCTTTGCAGCTATAGGATGGGGTTTTCTTTGTGTCTCCTGTCCTGAGTTTTCCCATAATTATGAGATACAGGGGAAGAACCGCCATTCTTCTTTATTAGCACCTAAAAATTATTACTTCAATTAAGGTAAAGTGGTTTGTTTTGTAAATATACAGCAGCACTCCACCTTTCTATTGGTTCTACTCGTTTTGTCTGATGATGTTCAAATCAGTTTACATTTTAAACAGTCATTCATTATCACAGACATGAGAGCAGTTGGTATCCATGGTTCTTTGTTCCTCTTCCAAAGAGGTTTTTAGGACTGTTTTGTTTCGTTGTTTTGTTTTGTTTTTTGAGGCTCTTATTCTGCCTAACTTTTTTATCCTAGTTTTCTTATTTGTTGTCCCATTGATTCTTTTGTACAGTTTTTCAAAACCATGTACTTGCTTTGTTATTGCCCAGACTTGTCTGTCTCCTAATTTTTTTCTGTGTTTTAAGAGTAGGATATAGCTCAACCGCAGTTTCCAACAAAGTAAGAATTTGTACAAGAATATGGCCTGACACTACTTACAAAACCAAAAAATATTTGCTGAATAGACAGTTTGAGTAAAGTTTTCAGAAAATCTATGCTAAATGAGTGAATGAAATGAAGTTTTCTGTAGAACTCAAATGTATGGATGACAAGCATTCCTTCTGATATGTAAGGGTCCAAGAGTATCCCCTGATGATGTAGAGGCTGCAGGTGTAAGTGCCCCAAGGACTCAATAAAGGTTAAGAGAAAATGTGGGAAACCAAAAGCTAGAAAATCTTGGAGAAGGAGGACTGTTTCCTTTCACTTATCTATCTAAAGGCGATATCACAAAGATTAGTAAAGATGAAATCATTGGAAGAATATTCTAAAGAGGAGTATTGTAAATAATGAATACTAACTTTCTGGTATATCAGGACAGAGAACTGAACGGCTTTCCTCAAAGGGGGAGAAATGTCTTGAAAAGTCATCTTAGTTTCCCACAGTTGCAGCTTTGTACTTGCCTGAGGTAGTTAATTCCCTACAGTGTACATGTCTTCCCTTTCTTTATATTCAGTTCCTTATCAGTAGAACATTATTTCTTGTGTGTGTTTATATCTCTGTATCTCTATTCATTATGTTGCCTGAGTCTCAACAACACTTTAAATATATAATATATATATATAGATAGATA
>PVHY01003493.1:0-75242 GCA_004024945.1 Uropsilus gracilis | reverse complement strand
TAAGCATTTTTTTTCTCCTTATTAGTTTTACTCCCCCCCCCCTCCACTGCCTCTTAAATAATTTTACTTTTTAAAGTGGTTTTAGGTTTACAGAAAACCAGAGTTCCTATGTTTCCATTTTCTACCCCCTACAGCTTTTTGTTGTTATTAACATCTCGCATTGGTAGGGTAGATTTTTTTTGTTTATAATTGATGAACCAATGTTGAAATGTAGTTATTACTAGAGCCCATAGTTTAGAGTTCATGTACTTTAGTGTTCACTTTTTATGTTGTACACTTCCTGGGTTTTGTCAAATGCATAATGTCATTTGTTATGCTTTTGACAAAACCCTTCATACAGAATAATCACACTACCCTATACATTCCACTGTGCTTCACTGATTAGCTGTCCAATTTCCCTCCTTCATGCTTTTGCTGTGTCTATAGTTTGTAGATGCAAATACTATTTTCTTTTTAATTTAAAATTCTATTTTTTTTCTAAATGCAGGTATATCTAAATGCAGTTGACATTTGTACATCACCCTTCTTATGATTACTTATTTGATTTAGAAGTTCTTTTTTTTTCCATTTTTTTTTTCTACAAAGACAATGATATAGTCTGAAAACAAGGAGTTCCTTATATAACTGCATAGTTTTGTTTCTTCCTCTTTCCTTAGCACATTAGCTAGAACTTGATATGCTGAATATGAGTGGTGAGATGTGACCTCTTTTTACATTCTTGGTCGGAGGGTAAAGCACCTAGGTTCTTCCATTAAGTGTAGTTTTTACTCTAGATTCTTTTTTAATCAGGCCGAGAAGGTTCTCATGAACAGGTGTTAGATTTTTTAAATCTACATCTATTCCATGATCATTTGAATTTTTCTATTTTAGCCTGTTGATTGGTAGACAGCAGTAATTGATTTTCTAATGTTCAACAAACCTTGTGTAACTTGGATAAATCCCACTTGGATATGGTGTGTGTTTGTGTGTATATACATAGGTGTATATCTATATATACATATTTATTTTGAGGAGTTTTGATCTGTTATTGTTTGTTGAAATTTCTTTATGAGAGATAATTAGTTGGTAATTTCTTTTGTTGTAAAGTTTTGATATTTGTGTAATGCTGACCTTAGTGGAAGTTGGAGTATTTCCCTCTACTTCTGTTTTCTGGATAAGAATTTAGAGATTTGAGATTCAACTGACTGACTTTGTTGTGAAGCCGGGCACCAGGCCCCTGGGCCTCTGCCAGATGTGCAGGCTATGGAGGGGGGTGGTGTTTGGATCGTGGTGGTGGTAGGCTTGATGGAGGGTAGTGGACGAGAGATGTTACCCCCTCTCTGGTCTTCTCCAAACCCAGTCAGTCCTCACCAGAAACAACTAAATCATTAATTCAGCAGCAGATACACATGAAAATGGAGGTGAGTAGAAAGGAAGTATAGCCCAACAATGAATATTTCAGATACATGAGACCACAGGGCTGTGAAACTAACTGAAGAGACAAACTATCTTAGAAATACAACCACTGAGGTCTCCACAGATGGGAATGGAATGTCTAGTTCAGAGATGTCTTCAGTGCAAGCCATGCACCCTTCCATTTCATGGGGAAAGGAAGCCACAGAGATGGTCAGCAGCCCCATGATGAACTGAACCAACCATACACCAGTGCCTATGCTGACCAAGAAACTTTTTACACAAACATCAGCGGGGAAGAACACTCCCAATCCCAGCAACCAGAACTACAAAACAAAGAAAGTGCAAAGTATGACAGAAGCTGGGTTGGAGCAGACAACCAGTAAGAAGGAGGAGGCACTGAAAGGACACAAACATGGAACCCACTTCCTCAGAGGACAAAAGGACATTGCTCCAGGAAAGAAGAGGAAGAATTCAAGAGAGTAAAAATTGACCAATAACTGGCAATGAAAGAAGAGATGGAGTATGAAGTGACTGGGGGTGGGGGGGTTAGAAGGGGCAAGGGGAACGGGAGGGGTGAGGAACACCCAAAAGGCAAGAAAAAAAAAAGAAATGTAGCAAAACTTACACAATTATATTATATATATATACACAATTATATATATAAATATATATATATACAATTATATATATACACACACATATATAAAAGAATTCATAGATTTGTAATAATTTCTTGCATTAAATGTTTGGTAAAGTGAACCTACTGTTTTAGGAAGTATATTCGTTTTCAATTTTTTTTTTAAATAAGTTTGAGCCTATTCAGACAGTACAGTTCATGTTGTATGAGTTTAGGGAGATTGTCTTCCAATGCATTGGTTCATTTCATCAAAGTTTTGTGGCCATAGAGTTGCTCAGACATTCCTTTATTATGCTTTCAATATCTGTGGTATCTGTCTGTTTTTCATTTCTGATACTACTCTCCTTTTTAAACTCTAAAATTACTTTTTTATTAATGTAAATTGACTTACATCATTATATATGAATCAGAGATATAGGCTTTAAACCTCTTCAAATGTCTGCTACCATATCCATCTCCCTGGGCACACATAGCCTCCCCAAAGGTCCACTGGGGTACTCACCCCTTTCCACTTTCCCCCTCTTTGATTGATCTTTGTGAAGAACTAAGATTTTTTTATTTTAGTGATTTTTTTTCTCTATTCAGTACCTGCTTTCAATTTTATTGATTTCTGTTCTGATTTTTTAAATTTTTTCCAATTTTCTTTAGATTTATTTCAGTCTTTATAATTTCCTAAACTGGAAATGTAAATTACAATTTTAGAATTATTTCATATTTATAGCATACATTTCCCTATAATTACTCCCTTAGTTATATTTCAGAAATTTTGATTGGTTATAGTTTCATTTTCATTTTTACAAAAATAATGTTGATTTTTTTGAGTCATTTATTAGCTAGAAATGTGTGATTTAGCCTCTATATTTTTGGGAATGTTTCACTAACCTTCTGTTGATTTCAACTGTAACCTTCTACATATTTTCTAAGATTTTTTTTCTTTTGAAATTGTTGCTATGCCTTATGGCCCCAGAACATGATCTACCTTAGTAAGTGGTTTGTGCTTTAGAAAAAGAATGCATGTGTACTATGTTTTGGGATGGATTATTAATAGATATCTTTTAGATGCAGCTAATTGCTGTTGCTGCTTATTTCAACTGTATGCTCACTGAATGCCAACTATATCTATCATTGAATAATACAGGGGTATTTAAGTCTACAATTATAATAGTAAATTCATCTGTTTCACTTTACAGCTCTATCATTTTTTGCCTTATCTATTTTAATACTTAATAGACACATACAAATTAGGAATCATTGTGTGTTCTTGGAAAATTGATGTCATTATTGTGAGTGCCCCTTTTTTGTCCCGATTGTTGTCTTATCTGAAATTAATGTAGCTCTTCCAGCCTTCTTTTTTAGTCTTAGTATGGCATAATACTTTCTGTTTCTTAACTATTAATTTATGTTTTTTATACATGAAATAGATTTCTTATAGGTTACATATAGATGAATCATGGTGTTTTTTTTCTATTCTGATAATGTCTGTTTTTAATTGGCATATTTAAGCCACTCATATTTAAAGAATTAGATATTTTTTTATTAATATCTTCCACATGTGAAACTTTTCTTATTAATTTTGTTTTTAAATGATTTTGTTATTTTTCTCTTTCATCCTGTTATCCTTTCTTCTACTCTTATCTTGATAGTTTTAATTAAAAATTTTATGATTCAATTTTTTCCTTTCTTGCTATAGTAATTATTTCTTTTTTTTAAAGCTTTTTATGATGACCTTGAGTTTGCAATACACACAGCAAATCCTAGTCCTCTTTCAATTAATACTGCATTATTTCACAGATAGTGCAAGTATCTTATAATATAATATGCCCTCTTCTTCTCCTCCCATCACTTGTATTACTCTTAAGATACTGGTGATAGATTATATGTAATATTGTTTTGAACTAACCTAATTGTTAGATAAATTAAAAATAAGAATTTTTTTTTTCATTATTTTCTAGCAATCTTTATGTCCATATGATTTTCCAACCTATATCAGATTCTTTTTCCCTGAAGAGCTCCTTTTTAACATTTCTGGTAAGGCAGGTTTCTTGGTGCCAATTTTCTCTCTCTTTTTCTCTGTCATATAAGGGAGTCTTTCTCTTTAAATTTGCAATGATAATTTTACTCTATACAGAATTCTAGATTTCTGGCTTTTCTTACTGTATTTTAAATATATCACTCTACTTTCTTTTTTAATTTTGTGGTTTATAATGAGAAGTTCCATGCAATTCCTATCTAAGCAAAGATTTTTATGAATTTGTCTTCTCTTTGTCTTTGATTTTGAATAATTTGTATATGATATGCCTGCTTTGGGATTTATTCTTTTTTATATTCTCTCTGTTTACTGAATGTGGTTTTTGAATCTGTCATCAATTTTAGAAAATGCTCAGTTATTTTTACTTCAAATATTTTTTTCTGTTCCTTTCTCTCTTGTTCTGGTATTCCCACTATGCTAACAGTTCTTGTAATTCTCCCTCAATTCTTGGATATTTCTGTTTTACTTTTTCATTTACTTTTTCTCTTTGCATTTTAGTTTTAGAAGTTTCTATTTACAGTGTTTTCTAGAGCTGCCTTTTGATCCTTGCTTAGACTTTCTATCTCTCTGCTCATTGTCCTCATTTTCTCTTGGAATCATTATCAAATTATACCTAGTTGGATAGATTTCCCTATCCAAAATTTCTAACCTATATAAATTTGGTTCTGACATTTACTTTGTAATTTTCAATTGTGTGTATGTGTTTTCTTTTATCATGCATTGTGAATTCTTGTTGAAAATCAGATATGATGTATTTGGTGAAATTTTACATCCCTTGCCAGGGGGAGTTTTACATTTGTCTGGTGAAGTGTTGGACTGTATTTACCATTAACTATATTTGTGGTATCAAAGGCTAAAATTTCCTCAAGTGTACTTATGTTGGTCACCTCCATTGTCTTTGAGTATCTTAGGAAACTCCTAAAAAAGTTCTGAAACTGATAGTCTTTTAGCTATAGTCCTCTGTTCCTATAAAAGAACACCCTCATGCAGTTTATGTATGTGTGCATATATATATATGTGTGTGTGTGTGTGTGTGTGTGTGTGTATGTATGTATGTAAATATCCAACTTTAAAATCAGGAGGGAATTAAAAAGCAAAGCATATTTATTTGTGATCAACAAATTGCAATTCAGGGAACACAGATTTGGTTAGAAAGTCAAACTGTACCCTGGAGAGAAACAGGGCGGGAGGTTTTGCTAACATGAATTCATGAATTAAAAAAAAAAAGGAGTTAAAATGATTTAAATAAGAGTTCATGGGTACTGACAAACTTGAGCTATTTTTTCATAGTTGGTTATTATACTCAGGCAAAATGTCCATAATTATTAGTCTTTGTGATTAGGAGTCACTCTTCCTGTTACTTCTTAGTCAGTTGTGGTTTGATTCAATCCAAAGGTCTGGCCCAGTTCAAAGAAGATGAGCAGAACAGTTTCTCTTGAATGCTGACCAGACTCCATTTTAAGATGACTCCCCTTAGCACTCCCCACCTCTCTCTCTCTCTCTCTCTACACACACACAAGCAATTAAGGAAGCTGATATGTCCCAAATGTGACATGTTCCCTATCTCCTGTATGTAAGCTGGAGAAGTAGGAAACCACAGAAGTATAAAATTTGGTCTAAATCTGAAGGCCTGAGAAGCTGGGAGCAGATAGTAGAAAATATCTCATGTTAAGCAGCCAGGCAAGGAGGGCTGAGGAATGAATTATATTCTGCCTTTTTGTTCTTTTTAGGTTCTTAATAGATGTGATGATGTTCTTCCACTTTGGAAAGGGTCATTTGTTCACTGGTCCACATATTCAAATGCTAATTTCAGAATGTTTGCTCAGAGAACTGTGCACCCTCAGATCCAGTCAATTTGACACATGGAATTAATCCTTTCAGGAAATGAGTTGTCCATGGGAAGGGATTTGTCACATGGAAAGCTATCAGTCTTAGAGTGAATCAGGTCTTTCCTTTCTGGCATCCAAGTCAGAGGGGCTTGTATTGATTAATCTTTGGCTTCCCAACCCTCTTAGGCTCTGGTAAAATAGCTTATCTTGAAGATAAGCCTCATTAGAGTGAACACAGAGCTGAGTATGCTTCAAATGATTACGTTTCCTCTTTTCCTGGGGGAAGCACAAGAATTTGTTGTCCTAGTTTTATAACAAGAACCTGATAGAGTTCCTGGGGGTAAAAACAACTGAAAGTGTGGAAAATCCCCCTGTAACTGGGCACTTTAAGGTTGTTAACATGAGCTGATTCACACTGAGTCGCTGTCAATGTATAAGGACAGATAATGTTCCTGCATTTACTGGCTTCAGATGGGGCTCCTGCTCCAGGTTCTAGTCCTAGCACCTAAGCTGTGATTCTCTGTATCCCCCTGTGTTTATCTCCAAAATTCAGGGTTGCATGTTGTCTTGTGATATCACTTATCATGGCTCAAAGAAAAGTTACTGATTATCAGATTTCTAGTTTTCTTTTTGTGATGGTGGTTATGATGCTTTCTAAAGTCTTAATATGTTAGGCAGGAAAACTACAAATTTTAAATATTAAGCATTATATCCATATAAAAATTTAGCAAGATGAATGGCACAATGTGAAAATCCATTTCTAGCTATGTTTTTATTATTGATCTTATCAAAAACCCTCTAATAATTAAATAGAAACATTATAGGCATTGGAAGTCAGTGCATCTCTCTGAGCATATTAAAATTTATTTATGTACAAAAGAGCAGATTTACTATGGTCAGTTGATTACAGTAATCAGAAGTATAGGATAACACTCACATAAAAATCTGAGTGAAATCTGGGCCAGAGAACCTGTGACAAGAGGGAACAGTGAGAAACATGAAGGAAAATAACAGAAATTAAGCTTGAGATAGTCTAGTTTGGGAATAGAAAAGGTGATGAACGGGATAATAGCCTCTTTAGATGTTTGACCCTGAACAGAATTGATACTGCCAGTTTTGTCTTTTGTATTCAAAGATGGTTCTTGTGATAGGGATTGCTATTTGTGCCAGGAGATGCTGTTGAACAGTTTATTCCAAGGAAAGCTGCCCTTTGGTTTGCAGCTGTCACCACTGTTTAGAACAAACTGTCAGAGATGTGTAGCCTGTCCAACCTCTTCGCTCAGACAGAGCCTCCTCATCTCTGATTACTGTGGGTTTGTTTGCACTGTGTACTACCAAGTTCCAATTGTTTAGAATTGCCACAATATTTGAAAAACACCAGCAAAGCAATTATGTTCTGCCTGCTTGTGGTCATATCAGTTCACATAGGTTGATTGCTTATGGCCTATTTCTCTTGAACACTTCTTCCCTAGCATGTTTTTTTGTTGTTTGTTCAAGTTTTCTCCCCCTACCCCCAATACCACTAGAAACTTTGGTTTCTTCCTAGAACCTCATAGTTGACAATGCTACCTAACCGGCTTGTGTTGATTAATGTAAAGTTCTACTTGAAGCTATTGCTTTATATAACCAGTTCTACATTTATAAAAATAGAAAACTACCCTGCAGTTCATTCTTGTAGAGAAGGTTGAACCCTAACTGCAGTATATTGATTATAGTAGCCTTGATTTCAGTGTTAGTTTCCCAAATCAGCTAGATCATGTGACTCATTGCTGAGACTGCTTAAAATACAGATTTGAGACTTACTGAAACAATCTAAAGGAGGAAACTAGAAATCTATAGATTTGAATAGCAATTATAGCTTTGCTGGTGAAGTTACAGATTAGCATCAGATACACACACACACACACACACTTGTATGTCACTCTTAATTTAGTAAAGAAAACTTTAGGAAAGTGGAGTGCAAAAGCTAGCAGAAATAGCCATTGCTTATTTCTGTAGATCTTTCCCAGGCCTCCCCTCCTGCTGCCTCACTGCTGCTGGGGACACTTAAAACAGATGAAATCCTACTGAAATTAAAAAGAGAAAGTGACACTTGGCTCAATTCCTACCCGTTCATTGTAGGGCTCCTATTTTGATAAGTTGCTACCATAAAATTTTGGCATCTCCATTTAAGGTAGGGGTCAATAAGCTAACTCATTATTTTTTCTAGGCTGAGTTAAGAGTGGTTTCTGTATTTTCAAATGTTTTGGAAAAAATAAGAAGAATAATACATCATACCTTATTCAGATTGAGTGAAATACAAATATAAGTTTTATTGCAAGCCAGTCACACACATTTCTTTGTTTTCTAAGACAGCATTGTGCTGCTGTAAGAGCTGAGTAATTATAACAGAGACTACATGACTTAAAACCTGTAATATTCACTAACTGGTTTATTACAGAAAAAAATTGACAACCCCTGGATTAAGGTACCTAGCTCTCCTGGTTCTTGCCCCAAACACAGCATCAGCAAGGCCCCATATTTACCTGTGGGACCTGGACTCAGTGCTGCGCTGATTCTTATCTGCACTGTTCTGGAAACAATTTCATATATTTGACCTTAATTCTGATTGCAGACTCTCTGAAGTGGAGGTTCTGATTCTGAGTGTGGACTGGAAACCATGATAGCAATTCATTCTCTACATAACATTTTGTGTGAATCAGCCAGGCATGGTGGCTCGTGCCTGTAAGCTTCAGTCTATGAAGCGGCTGGGGCTAGAAATTGCAATTTGAGTCCCACTCAGGGCAACACAGAGAGACCTAGTCCCAAAAAAATAGTTGGGCATGGTGGCACATGCCTGTAATCCCAGTTACCTGGGAAGCTGAGGCTGGGGATTGCTTGAGTCTGTGGTACTATGGGCAATGGGATCCTGTGGTTCCATGGGCAAAAATAGCAAGACCTAGTCTCAAAAACAAACAAAAAAAAAAACATTTTGCGTGAATCACATGGCCTAGAAAATTTAGGAAACAGTGACCAGTTCTGATTTCATCTCAGTTAATGTGGACTGCCTTTCCATGCATCTGATATTGGGTACAAAAAAGGCAGAAGCCTCCAGCCAAGAAGCCAAGGAAAAAAGTGGCACTTTTAAACTACATGTTTGTTCTTCCCATCCATGCATGGTAGTTGCAAGTGTCACAATGCAATTTAAACAACAGGGTTTTATTAACAAGATAACTAACAATGGGAACAAAAAGCCAAACAAGAAGTCCTTCATGCCACATGTGGCCAGTTATTTTAACCCATTCACCATTTTTGTCCCAAAGGTCCACAAAACACATGTCCAAGATGACCCTCTAAGCGTGAGGCAGTGCAAAATTCAGTCTTTCTTTTCCATCTTCTCTTTGCTTCTTCTCTCTTCAGTGTTCCGAGCTGCACAACATCTCCAAGGTTCTTCAAACTTTTCCAACAAGTACTGATACAAAATCAACATTCCAAATCCCTGACTTTCTCCAGGTACCAGCTTTCCATTTTCCCACCTCACCTTGTTCAGTCACCACACACTTCTTTTTCCAGGCTTGCCTTCAGTGATGTCTGGCCACAATCACTGGGCCTGTCCTCAGCAGTCCCCAGTCACTCCCAGCCTGCCTTTTGGCATCCAACTCCACACTGGCTATTCTTCCACTCTCCCACCATGGCTCCACACTGGCTATTCATCCACTCTCCCACCAAGGCTCCAAGCTGGCTATTCTTCCACTCTCCCACCAAGGCTCCACACTGGCTATTCTTCCAGTCTCCCACCATGGTTCCTTGCCACCACTGGCTCACTCTTCTGGGAGCTTCCACCCAATCTGACCATTCCAGCTCCTCTTCACCTGCTCACCATTCTCGGGTCTCTCACACCTCTCTGTGGGTTCTCTTTTTTGTGCAGAAAAAAGGAAGCTATTTTCATGCTTCCTGTTCTTCTTGCAGGTCTTTCAGACCCCAGCCATTATGACAGTATGACACCCAATACAATTTTCAGCTACATCACAACTAAAGGCCTTGGCTGCCCATCCAACCAAGTCACCCCATATCACAGCTAGTCATTTACTAATGACATTTGCAGCTGATTTTGGAAATCAGGGACCAGACCTCCATTTTGTGGCTATGTTTTGTTTTTGGTTTTTTTTGACCATTATATCATGTGTATGAAGAGAGTTGCTAGTAGATAGAGGCTTTGTAGGCATGTGACAACTTTGAGGACAGAGATTACAATCTTCAAATAAATAGATGAAAAATCCCCTTACAGAATTGGGAAAGATGGTTTTAAGAGGAAAGCAGGAGGCTTCCTGGGACTCCTGTTATTTCTTTCTATGTCATTTTTCAAAGAACTTCTGGGTCTGAAAGCTTAGGATGGAGGGTGGGGGTAGTTAATAAAGAACAATTAAAGTGCACGCTGACTGACATTTGAATTTATAGTCTTCCTTTCTAATTAGCATTAAAGCTTTCCCTATTGGCAAAAAGATATGTAACTGAACTTTAACTTCTAAAAAGGTGTTTTAACAGCTGTTCACCATCATAAGATGAGTATCAGTAATTAAAACTATTACTGTTTTCTGTCATCGTTATGGCTACTGTTATTAATCTTCAACATGGAAAGTCATGAAACTAATGCTGGCTGTATCCTAATTATCATGTTGGGCTCTCTGAAAGAAGCTTTTTGTAAGAACAAAGTAACTATTCAGAGAAGGAGAATATAGTAGCTGTTTGATGTGTTGATGATTTGGAATAACCAGACGAGTGAAGTCTGGAGCATTACCCTTGCCTTAATTTTGCTTTTTAACTCATTCAAATTACTTCTAGAACAGTTTACCTTAAAAGTTGCAGATTTTTATTTCTTGACTTGTCATGGTGACTCCCACTGAATTTGCACAACTAGTGCCATGTTTAATGCAATAAAAATTACTACTGACCCCACAAAAAGAGGTAATAGAGTACAGTTTTATTTTTTTGTTTTAAATATCAAGGCTGTTGCTTAAAAGTAGTCTACACAATTATAACAGTCTGAAATATGTACTTCAGTAGTAAATAAGGATCATTATTTCAAAGTTGCAGAGAAAGGAGTATAGCACTTGTGTCATTCATCTTAATTTAATATTTGAGGAGAGCAATTGAACTGTCCATGCTAATTTTTGTGATGAATATACTTAAAAAAAACAGAAAAAAAAGTGCTTGTAATTGTTGTGCATATTGTGTATATATTGAACTTTTCAGATTTTCCATTTCTTCCTGATTTGGTCTTGAAAGATTTTATACTTCCATATACAAGTACATTTTGTTCTATATTATCCAGTTTATAGTCACAAATCAATTAAGATATTGTATCTCTGAACTGCTCTTAGTTTCTCTGGTTTTGTTTCTTATTCTACTTGTCAGAAACTTCTCCCTTCTTTGTTTAGTCACATAATTAGTTTGTTTTATTTTTGTAAATAACCAGCTTTTAGTTTCACTGGTCTTCTACAGTCTTGTTTTGACTTTTATTTGTTCACTCTCTAATTTTAATTATTTACATCCTAATGAATTTAGGTTTTCTTATTTTTCTATTTTCTGTAAGGTCGATTGCTTACTTGAGATCTTTTTTTATGTCTTGATGTGGGCCTGTATTGCTATAAGCTCTCAGTACTTTTTTTGGTGCATCCCATGGATTCTGTTAGTTTATATTTGCATTTTGTTCACCTCTAGGTATTTTTAAATTTATCTTTTGATTTCTTTATAACCCAATGATTTTTCTGAGGAATGTTGATCATTCTGTGCATGTTAGAGGTTTTTTGTTTTCTTTTTCTATTTGATTTCTAGTTTGATCATTTTGTGACCATAGAAGATACTTGATTTGATTCCAGTCTTCATGAATTTATGGACACTTGTTTTGTCTCAACAAGTTACCTATCCTAGAGAATGGCACTGTGAACTTTAGAAGAGTGTGTGTAAATATTTTTAGGAGTATATTGCTGTGAATATCTAGTAAACCCATTAGTTTAATTATTATACCTATTGTCTCCCTTGTTGGTTTTCTTTTTAGTTTATTTGTCCAGTGGGGTGTTGAAGTCTCCTATTAATAGTGCCTCGCTGTAAATGTTTTTAGATTTTTTAATAGTCTCTATGTGTGTTCTATGTGTTATAGCTATACAATTTCATTGTGTTCATGTGGGTCACAGTTATTGAGACTATTATATCCTAATATACTGATACCATGATCATTGCATAATCTCAACCCCATCTCTTACATATTAAGTAGAAATCTATTTTATTTGATATAAATAAGGCTATTCTTACCTTTATTATGGTAATATTTGCCTTTAGAATTAATTTCCAGCCTTTTATTTGGATCCAGTGCTTTCTTTGAAGCATAGGTGGGTCTCCTGTAGGTAAGAGAAAGTTTAATTTTGTTTTCAATCTAACTTTCCATTCTGTGCCTTTTGATTGATGGACTCAACCCAATTTATATTAGTAGTGATTACTGATAAATAAGGACTTGCTAATCCCATTTGTGTTTAGTTTGCTATGTCTATTTCCTTGTTCAGTATTTTGTCTATTTTTCTAGTCTTTGATTTAGAGAAAGCCCTTCTAGTTTTGGCATAGTCCTTAGTGTTTTGACTGTCTAAAGGACAATCTAGCAAAAAGTAGTATTCTTGGTTGGCAATTTTTGATCTTTGAGTATTTTGAATATATCATTCAATTCTCACCTTGATTGAAATGCTTCTGTTAAAAATTCTGAAAAAGACTGATGAAAGTACCTTTTATGTAACCTCTTATTCCCACTAACTGCCTTTAATAATCTTTCTTTGCCTGGACTCTTGATAATTTCACTATTAGATAAAATTGCTTTAGGTAACTAGTTAATTTTTTTAAGCTTCATGAATGAGCAAATTTAGTTCTTTCCTTAGGTTTGGGAAGTATTCCTGCATTATTTTTTGATGAAACTATAGTCCCTTCTCACTCTTCTACTTCTAGTATACCTGTTATATTTGATACCTTCCCTGATAGAGTTGACTGATTTTTGAAGTGTTCATTAGTTTTTTAAATCTTAATCTGTCTTCTCCCACTTGGGTACTTTGTGCATTACAATTTTCAAGATCACATTCTTTTATATAGTGACTATTCCACTTTCATAGCTTTCCCTAGAATCTTTATTTTATATATTGAATTCCTTTTGCATACATTTCTTGTTATTTAAAGTGTCAATTTCTATTTTATGTATAAAATTCATTTCTCATGCAATTCATTTGCTTTTCTAAATTTTGTTGTGATTCTTTGAATAGCTTTTCTGACTTCTCTATTACTTTGACTTGTCTTACTGTATTTTCCTTCATTTATTTGTTTTCATTAATATGTAAATTTTGGAATTTCTAAAATGAAATGAATTCTTCCATTACTTGGTGGTAGATTTTTAAGAGTTGTTCTCTCTTTATGATGCCATATTTCCTTGCAATTCAAGTTTTTCACTTTTGTTTGTTACTGTTTTCCAATTATCTGCTTTACGCTCCCTTTTTAAAACAAAATATCTGTAGCAGTAAGATAAAATATTGAGCTGCTTTTGCATTTTCAGCAAGTTTCACTGTGGTTTTATTTGATTCTAGACTTTTTTTGGCCCATTGTTGCTTTCCATAAGTGCTGATTCATAGATTGATATAAAGGCATTAGACATAAGCTTTTTATACATGTGCTGAGGAAGGAGGACTGGCTCGTGTTTGTGGTATTGCTGATTTACCATTTCTCTGGTGTTCCAGACCTGAGATTTTGCAATTGCTAGTGTACTATTTGAGATCAGTTTTAATTCTGAGGATACAGTCCAAAACAGTCCAGCACTTTGTCTTTGTTATCATATCCCCTGACCCAACCTGGTCAGTGAGAAGCATCCCATCTCTTTCATACATATCTCCCTTCAGCCCAGGGTATATACAATCAAAATTTCTCCCCACCAAACCCTTAATTGAACTGACAACCTTAACAGTTGTTTCTCTTTCCTTGAACCTTAGCCTTTAGGAATTTCCCTCCACTCACTTCCTTTTCAGTAAAGTGTAAAATTTCCTGTTACCCCCATTTTTCTTCACTGAAATATGTGTAAATCTCCTGTCTTCAAGGGATTTTCTAACTTGATCCTCATTCCATGGTACTCTCTGGATTCCATGTACTTCTGATGATCCTTGGATGTGAAGCAAAGGAATCCTATATATCATCATCTTGATCCTATCTCCTTTCTTCTTGGCTGATGATTGAAAACTAATGACTGAACCACCAAGTTTGGCGTTCTAGGGCAAAATCTTTCATATACTCCCTGAGAGTGGAAAAGAGGGAAGCAAATGTTCCAAAGCATGTTTCTCCTTTGGTTTTAGCCAAGAGCATGTTAGACTTAGAGGTAAGGGAGTGTTTCCACTTTACTCTTATTCTGGTTGGAGAGTTAAGTCATGCATGTATTTTTTTGCATTGCAGGTCAATAAACAGATTTCATGTTTCATTATAATTAAGTATTCACCCATAAGTACTAGAGTGTATAAATTTTAGTATTAGAGTGAAGCAAATGTTCCCTTTAGGTATTTCTAATTTTTTCTTCAGGAAACCTATTATGGTCTATAACCTATAATATTTAATAACTATTTCAATTGTCAATATTCTGCTTCCTTCAAGAGAATATCATGTGTACTCTTAGCAGTTTTTACTACTAGGCAGTTATAATCAGTAATTTGTTTTTTATTGGGCAATATATTGAAAGGAAAGAATTTTTACATTGGCTATATAATGTATTTCCTTGCATTCAGATATACATCTGAATTTATATGTATGTATATAGCAGTACAAATTAGTCTCTAAAACTATTTTCATGTAGAGTATATTTATGAGACATAACCATTTTATTGCCTCTTCTAGGAGAATACCAACATTTAAAATTGTTAACCAAAAATTTAGAAGCAATTAAAAAACACAGTAAGTTTATTTGTCAATACATAATTTCAAATCATGCAGTACTATTCACAATAGCCAAAAACTTTTTAAAAACTATCATTATTTGACAGCATGGATAAACTAGATGGGGTCATGAAAACTAAATTACATTAGAAAGAGAAAGACAAATACCAATGACTTCACTCATATGGGGACTATAGAGAAACTAAACAAAGAATCAGACAACACCAAACCAAAAATAAACAATAGAAATCTGTAGGCTTGAGGCTACCAGAAATAGAATGGAAAGGAAGGAATAATGCACAAAAGACTATGGGAGTGGCATACATTTGTCCTGTGGTGGGTATGTTTATGTAACATCTGACAGAGATGATTCATAAACCTCTAAATCATATACAATACTGTATATGCTAACTGAATTTACAAATAAAAAAAGAATACAAAGAAGCATAAAAAAATTTAAAAAATGAGACTTTCCAAAAGAAAAGCCCAAAAAGTAAAAAAAAAAACAAAGACTTGCAATTTATGGTATACGTATGAACAGAGAAAACCTAAACCCAAGAAGAGAGAAAATTGTTTTAACAAATGCAAGGCATTTGTTTCTTGGCATACACCAACCAACCAACTGACTAACCAAGAAGAATATTTGTAGCAAATAGAGTTTAATTGCTTGAATTGAATATGAAGACAGAGAGATTACTAGAGAATGAATGGTTCTCCATCCCCGAAAGATTTAGAATTTTTAATAAAATTGTCCATATTTGGAATGGTGTGGGAGGTATTTAAGGGTCAGGCCAAGTAGGATATCTGAAATACTGGCTGTGGAAGTGCAGTATGATTTCAAAACCAATTGTGATTCTTCATGGATTGCATTGATTGGTTAGAAATGGTGGCAAAGTGCTCCCTTAGGAGGGAATTTTATTATATAAGTGGAAGTTAATGGGCCCAAAGTAATGTTGGGTCATAGAGACCTTTCTTGGCATATGGGCCAAATGAATATCTGACTCTCATTAAAACAGCTCTAATTATCCCTAAGTGTCTTTTCTGATAAATTCAGGTTTGTTTCGTAGTCCTTCTGGTTAGCAGTTGGGAAATTTTATTTTATTTTATTTATTTTTTGGCTTTGATAAGTGACTTTATTATTGCTGACTGTGTAAATATATCACACCTTTTTCAGTCATTCATCAGTTTTGGGGCATTAGGATTATTTCCATATCTCTGCAATTGTAAATCATGCTGCGATAAACATCCAGGTACATATGTCTTTTTGAATTAAGGATTTTGCGTAGGATTACAGTAGTAGGATTGCTTGGTTGGATGGTAGTTCTATTTACAGTAGCTTGAGGGTCCTCCACATAGCCTTCTAGCCAACACTTGTTGTTGCCTTTTTTACTTATGGGGCCATTTTTGCTGGTGTAAGATGGTATCTCAGTGTGGTTTTGATTTGCATTTCCCTGATTGTTAGTGATGTTGAGCATTTTTACATATGGCTATTGGCCATTTATATTTCTTTTTTGGAGAAGTGTCGTTATATTTTTTCTCCCCATTTTTTGAGTGGACTTTTGGTCAAGTTTGTAAGTTCTTTGTGGATTTTTGTAATCAGACCTGAAACCATAAAATAAATAGAGGAAAATTTAGACAAAACACTCCAACTTACACTTCAGAAACCCCTTTCAGGACACAGCTACATATGCTAAAAAAAATGAAGGAAAACATAAACAGCTGGGACTACATGAAATTAAAAAGCTTCTGAATGGCAAAACAGACAATAATCAAAACAAAACCCAACAGAATGGGAGAAAATTTTGCAGTTAGATTTTTATATGAAAATAAAAAAATGAGATAGGTCATTAAAGAAAGGAATTGATAAGTGCTAACAGACCTAACTAACCTCTTCTTAGTTATATATGGTGGTTGCTGATTCTCTGAAAAGGATGAAAGGGGAACTGACTCATTTTATCCTTTGGCTAAGTGTCCATGATCAATTCTCACTATCTAAATGACTTCTCAACACAGTTGCTTTTTGGCCAGCAAAAGATCTTTGATACAATTCAAATGGGACAGACTAGGCAATTGTCTACAATGGCTCACCAGCTCTATTTTTAAAATGACTTTATTAATGTCAAATTTCACAATATCTAACAAGAATTGTTTTTTTAAAATTTTGTTTTGACATTTCACATCCCTGAACCAGGGCCATTTTTTGTAACCACCACTGTCAGACCAGACAGAACCAGGGACATTTTTTAAGAACATGTTATTTTCACTTGTTTCCTATCAGTATTCCACAGTAGACCATGATATGTGGACAGCGGGAGGTACTACTCTAGATCTTAAACTTCTTTTCTTTTTTAATTCCTATCACCATGGAAAGGGAGATACTTATATTTTATTGATTACACACACCACACACACACACACACACACACACACACACACACACGTATTTACATATAGTTATATTTTGTTGTATACCCGAAGGTTCTTCCATCATGTCATCTGTGAACCATCACCTTAATCTCTTATGCTCATCCCTCCCCTGATTTTACCCTCCCTTGCTTTATGCTTTAGTTCTGCTGTCAGTTTGTTAATTTTAACTTTTTCTTGTCATTTTGTTTGTTTTCCCTATATCCCAAATATAAGTGAAGCCATTCGGTATTACTCCTTCTTTTGTACTTGTTTCCACTAATTTGATTCCTCCTAACTCCATCCATGTTACTGCAAATGACATCAATTCAGACAAGTTGACTTGAGAAGGAAAATTTGTTGTGGAAAATTTGATTCCTTTAGTATAGAAACAAAAGTCTTAGAAAGTGATACAGACCCAGGTTCCAGCATCTCTAGTTGCTGTGTATTGAGTGGACACTTGGAGAATAGGAGAGGTATCATATAAGCCAGTTGGGTGCTTTACTTCACCCCCTCAACAATCATTCTGCCCTTTAGATCACATTGTTTAATGCCTAAGGCTTCTCTTATCTGGTCAGGGAGGTGAAATGTCTCCCTTTCTTTTTAAGTTTCCCCTACCTAGTTGAATAATCAAACTCACTTCAGACAAGTTAGGAGGGAAAAAAATCAACAAAAGCTTAGTAATATATATGCCTTCTTTACACATGGGAGTGATCCAGTAAAAACTGAGTGACTCACCAAAGTGATTTAACTACCTTAAGTCACATTTTAAGTTAGAGACAAAGGATGTTTGGGCTGGAGTAGAAAGGGAAAACCAGTAATAGAGGTTACCAGGAATCTGTTTATACTAAACTTTCCAAACCTAGGGGGATATACTTAGCAATGGGGATTTCTCTTATACACGTAACTGTTTTACAAAAGGTCAGCATTAATTTTTAGAACCTCTCCAATATCTGCTTTTTTTGAAAAAAGACTTTTTAAAGTAATCCTTATGGCAGGGACATTTTGGGGTGTTAAATATTTTGCTCTTCTATATCATATTTTGAATGGCACTTCTAAATATTACCCAAGTCTTCTACAATAAAGTTGGAAGTCATTCTTATATATGTATATATGTATATGTACATATGTATATGAAAAGTATTATAAACAGAATGATTTCAGATGCCTGTGAACACTACTTGCCTCTAATGTTCTATTATTTACCATAGTGGTGATATAAGAAAAAAAACATCAAGTACCTTTTCAAAAATATTCCTTTAATACAAAAGGATTTCTTTTATACATGTAAATTTTTTTTTTTACTAAACATCAGTATTAATTTTCAGAACCTCTCCTATGTCTGCTCTTTCTGAAAAACAAACATTTAAAAATATTCCATATGGTAGGGTCATATTTGGGTGTTAAATATTTTTAACATTGGGTGTTAAATGTCTTCTATTGAGAGAATGATTTTTTGTTGGTTATATGAGTTTTATTAAAAATATGAAGAACAGTTTTAATTTAGTTTTGTTTAAATATGCACATTTGGTAAAATGTGTAAAATCATACAAGTATTTTTTAATTGTTTGCATCTGTAAGAGTCAATATTATGAAATTTCTTCCTTTCCTCCATGTCTCCCACTCCTATCTTAATCAGTAGAAATGGTAAATGTTAATGAGCTTAATCTTTCCACTGACAATCTTTGTCTCTTTTTTAACATCTGCACACATTTGTGTACTAAAAGAATTCTGTGACTGTGAAGTAGATTTCCCATGAAGTTAACTGATGCATTATGTCTATAAAACATCTGTCTGATACAGAGCTAGTTGTTCTATATGAATTGTTAAACAATATTATTACTCAACAACTGATCAGCCAGTAGTAAAATGAACATCTCAAAATTACAAAAACAAGAATTATATGACAAAAAATTCTTATGATAAAATCAGGAAAATGCTGGAGGTCAGAAAAGATATAATATCAATCCATTGATATTGTAAATGAAGATATATTATTTGATGTAATATCTTGATGTCAGTCAAAATTAAACTCAATTAAAAGTATTTCCATCATTTCATATAGGAAAGGCTTTCGGTTATAATTAGGAGTAGTTAAAGCAATGAGGAGGTTTGAGAAAAAAGTCATGAATGTTTTTGTATACTCTAATGTGATCAATCATAGTTAATATATGCTCTTAAAAAGAATAATAGTACATAACAAAATTCACATTCATGAAATATACTTCATTTTTTAAGTATGAACTTATTTCATACAGATTTTTCCAATGACATCATTGGAAATTATTCATGGAAATTCTGTCTTCTGTCTACATGGAATTCTGTCTTCAAACTTTGAAATACAAAAGAAAAATTACCACCATGCATAGTGGATATGTTTGAAAATCCTACTGTGTTATTTTCAGTTTTTCTCTGTAGAAAGCAATTTTCTCTGCTGAGTAATGTAGATATTTAGGCTGAGTGCTCCTCATTATAAAGGATAATTTTTGTTAATGCAAAATTATGATTCACTTATTCTTGTAAATATTCTGATGTTCTGTTATATTCCTCACCTCAGAAATTTTCTCATTTAAAATATTGAATATAATTTTCTCTTTCCCAAATTGGTTTACTTTTGATTTTTTTTAATAGAGGCTCATTTAACTCATTTCAGTAAAATTGTATCTAGAATTATATAAATACCCAGAATGTACTAAACTGTCTTGAAAAGCAATTCGAGTAATATTTAAAGAAATAGCTCATATTGACCCCAAATAATTTTCCTTTTATAATAGTAGTAGTTATCCCTTATTATTGGTTCATTATGTCAGCTTCAAAGATTTATTTAGATTCACTTATTGCATCCTTAGGCAACACTTTGTAGTCAGTGGTTTTTAAGTATATTTCACAGAAAGTGTTGACCAGGAATCTGAGAAGGTGACATGTAGAAGTGTTGGGTTGTAAATAAAATATTCCCCTAAACCCTCTGGGTTCTTCTTAGACTATACAAGCCATTAAATTGTAGGAGAAAAATACAAATTTGAACTACTTATATGTGAAGAATCTACATGGATATAGATTCTAAAGCACATGGGGCAAAATTTTAAAAAAAGAGACATATGTAATTTAAAAAATTAGGATGAAAATAAAATTTGAATTAGGTAGAATGAGTTGTAGTTTTTTAATTTCAGTTTAGATAATTATATACATAAAATGTATGTGTATATGTGTATATGTATATGTACATATAAGAATAATTATGTATATATTATATATATATATATATATATATATATTTAGAGTTTGGACATTCCTGGAGAGAGGAGAACTCATAATAAGAAGTTAACCAGATGTTTGCCCAACATGTTTCTCCAGTTTAAAGGTTATTTATACTAAAAAATCCCAATTCTAGATAATGCACATGATTTTTATTCTTCTAGGCAGTTAAATTAGTAATATGTTGCCCTGAACCTGCAGAACTGACTTTAAATAACCTACACAACAAGGGTTGTCCTGGACAATTATGGAATGTCCTTCCTTCACATTCCTGGACTAGCATGTTACCTTCTAATCACAATCCTGGTTACATATGGTTCATTTTACATTTTACTAAAGGGGCAGGCAGTAGCTATACCTTTGAGATAAATAGTTAAAGCTTTCAGAGTCAGAACTCTGGCAGAGTGGAGGGCCCATGTCAAATCTTCGATGCATAGCTGATCTTTAGTTTCTTTATAGAAATGAAGGACTAATGTTCCACCTATTCTGAAATTTTTAAAGCTGTAATATATTAATTTTTAAGGAAATCGTCCACTCTTAAATTTCATCAAAGGTTTTTTTTTTCTTTTTTTTATTTACATGGTGTGGACCTAAGGAATTAATTTGCAGTGTGGATTTTTAGTATCCCTTCCTAATATTTCAAATATTTTGTTATTATTCATTAGTTAGCCATATAGAAAAGCTATAGTATAGGTAGAATCCATCACTGCCATCCTTAGGGTGAGAAAACTGAGGCACACAAAATCACATCTTGTAACTGTCAGAGCACTAGGACAAATAATCAAGACATCAGATGGGTTATCAAAGGGAAAAAATCAATTCAATAACATATGTTTGGACAATTTACATGTTTGTAAATTCTAGAGAATTATGGAGCAGTCTAGGTATATTTATCCAGTGTTTTGAGACCTAGGATATCTAGGGGAGAGGTAGGGAAGCTTTATATTACAGATAATAAGATGTGTATATATATATATATAGAGAGAGAGAGAGAGGAGAGAGAGAGAGAGAGAGAGAGAGAGAGAGAGAGAACTGTTCAATGATAAAATTACAACTGGAAAAGATCCCCCAAGTGATACAATTTTAGGTCATAAAAGGGGGGGCGATGATTGTTGATAAGAAAAGGGCAGAAGCATAGGACATGGCAATCTGTTCTTATATTCTTGAATTAGAATGGATGAAGGCCTTAAGCAGGATAGAAGCTTCTCCTCAGCCTCAAGATACTTGATGTGCTCTGCATGCCAAAGCAGAGCATCTTGAGGAGACCAGTTCTGAGAAACTTGGCGTGATATCATTTGGGTACCTTCACAACTGCAAAAGTTGAAACTACAACTCCATTCTCCTAATTCTAATTTTATTTTCGCCATTTACCTTCAGTATGCTCTTAAACGAGACTTACAAAATTTGTCTTATATTTTCTCTAATAGATGTTCTGAGGCTATTGTATCGTTTATAATATAGCCTGTTTAATTTTTTAGCCACTCAGTAAAGTTTACCTGTTTTAACAATATGACAATATTTTATATCACTATCAATATGTAATAAAGAGTACATAAAGAGTAGACCTGCCAGAATCATGACTTCTTTTTTGTTTTTAAACCCCCTCCACCCATGCAAAATCATACTTTCTATGGAGAAATTTTAGCAATGATTTAATACAACCTAGCCAATACTTAATTGGAGTGTCATCTTAAAAGATAGTTCAGAACCATTGTTTGGATCTCTGTGCTGAAGAGGTAGAATCTTTAACTTTGAACATAATGCTGATACAGACACACACAGGAGTTTAAAATGTAATGTATTAGTTAATGAGAAATATATTTTTTTTGGAAGTAAGCAACAGAATCACATAAAAACTGAAATAGAATGTTCCTGATAGGAAGAGAAAACAGTTATGTTCAAAGATCACCAACAGATCAGATAAGAAAGGCAGGGAAAACAAAGACACCCCCCTACGACACACATACCTCCCAGGCTATTTATTTCAGTTTGTATTTTGAATTGTCAAAACTAATCACAATGTGAATTATAAGGAACAAAAACACAATTCAGGTTTTGGGGTTTGTTTTTAACTCTTTTAGAAAATCCTTTTGACATTTCACACTTTTAAAATCTAAGGTTTAGAATTTAAATATTGCTATTTCTGAAAGTACGGAAGTTCCCTCAGCCAAATTTCAAGATGAATATCTTAACTAATAAAAGGGAATAAGTTTAGTTCTAATACTTTGCCTATACAGATTGTTTCACTATCACCAGGTGCAAATCCAGTTATCTCTTGTGGAAAATTTAACATTGTCATTTTCCTTCAGAAAGCAAATTATCAGACATAGCTTCATTTATCAACATCTTTCTGCACTTCCATCATCATTTATTTGCTGTATGCCTACACAATGAAATATTTTAAGCCCTAGGAGTTCAGAAACAAATGATTGTCTTGGCTCTAAAAGTCATTATTGATAGTGAAAAAATAAATGGAATTAAGGAATCATAGTACAATATAGTAAGTTCTGTGACAGATAAATGGAACAGTTGTTAAGACAACACTTGTAATAAGGGATCATATTCCTAATTTAGACAATACTGGATAGGAGGGGTCATATTTGTGAGATTGTAATGGGTCAAATAAACAATGTATGTTTAGCATACAATTTGCAATTCCTAAGAGATCTTCTAAATATATGTGATGTATTCATATTATATATTAGATATACATATTAGATATTAGATATTAGATATTCATATTAGAAACAAAACATTTTGCAGGAATCTTGTCAAACTTTTTAGATGAGAGTTTCCATTTTGTTTCTGGACTTTCTCTGGGTAACAGAATCAGAGGAGAAAGTGAAAGTGATTTGTGGGAAGGTTTCCATAATTATTCTTAGAAATTCTGGAAGAAAGAGTTATTTTGTTGTTCAATTAACAAGAGTAGCTGCTCTTCTCTTTTTAGACCAGAGTTGAAAAGTACTGTAATTTTCAGAAAACCATGGAAACAAAGATGATGTCTTCTCAGTGCAGACTAAGTAATGTCATTTCTAGATTTTTCAGATCATTTGTCATAGGACTTCATTTGCAAGTATAAAATTGTTCTTCAAATACAAATAGAGTTGATTGTTCTACATGATATTGTTGTGACCATATTTCATTAAATGAACCCCTGAGCTTGAATATGATTCTGTTCCAGTGTTGGCATGTTTTAAATGATTAAACTGAAGTATACTTCCAGGGTATAAAACTTACTACTTGCTCTCAGAGAGAGCTCACAGAAACAAACTGTTGTTTAAGAACTCATCCTTTTATAGTCAGGATTTCTTTTATTCTACCCTAACTTTAGGAATGTAGGAGTTGTACATACCATCGGCATTCAAGATACATATGGACTACCCGTTTACTGTTTAATTTTATTATAGTTTAATTTTCTAAAAATAATACTGTTTTCCTTTTTATATTAACTAAAATTGTAAGCTTACAGTCAACATGCTTATGAAGGAGTTTATGCAAGAGTACTTCACTGCTAAATTTCTACTGTTTTTGCCAAGGACCAAAGATTCATACTAATTAACTCTTCAAATATCTGAACCAAAGTGTGGTTTAGGTGAAAGATACTTTTGTCTTCTTTTTTATTAGGGCATTAATTTTCTTTTTGAAAGCTATCAAATTGTAATATTCATATATTCCTTTCTGTTCAAACCTCATCTGATTCTAAGACCTAATGCCTTTTCCATCACTTTTCCTTCTTTTTCATTCATCTTTTCTCCCATGAGAAACTACTATAATACATGATGTCCTCCAAGTATTTTGTGATTTTGGGGGGGATACTCCCTATTCATAATGCGGTGCGCAGTGTATACACTTCCTTCAAGTTATTTCAAATCCTGGTTCTGATACTTAGCTTTTAGACGTGTGACATTGAGCAAATTATTTTTTGGATTATGCATTTATTTGTTTGTTTGTTTGTTTGTTTGTTTGAGACTAGGTCTCGCTATTTTTACCTGTGGAACCGCAGGCTCACGTTGCCCATGGTACCGCGGACACAAGCAATCTCCAGCCTCAGCCTCCCAAGTAGCTGGGATTACAGGCACCGGCCACCACGCCCACCTATTTTGGGAACTAGGTCTCGCTGTGTTGCCCTGATCGGGACTCGAATCATGATACCTAGCCCCAGCCGCTTCATAGGCTGAAGTTTACAGACATTAGCCACTGTGCCTGGCTTGATAATTTTTTATTAAGGTGACAATAGTTAGCAACAATGTAAATGATTCAGAAATATAAGAATCCATTGCTTCAGTACTATGGTACCATGTCACTCCCACCCTCATAGTACCTATAATCCTCTACCATAGTTCATTGTGTCCCTCCCCTTTTCTTCTCCATCCTCCCCATCTCCCTGTTGTACTTGAGACATCTTAGGAAAAGAATCTATAGTCAGATTTCTTGGGTTTGTTTCTGATTTGTTATTGTCTCATAGTTTTGTCTCTCTGTATTTCACATGTGAATATTTACATCTGATATTTACCTTTTCCCTTCTGATCTACTTAGTGTAATCTCCTCCAGTTCTATTCATGTCATCCATATTTTAACAAATAACAACCATTTTTCTTTTCTTCTCTTCCCTGTAGTTGAATAATATTAGTATTTCTCTATATATCATTAATCCAATCATTTGTTGTTGCACACTTAGCTTACTTCCCTAACTGAGCTATTGTAAATAGTGCTGTAGTGAGCATAGGAGTGTATATATTCCTTTGAATATGTGATTTTTATCACTCCTAGGAGTAAGTTGTTCCAGATAATAAATCTGTTTTTAATATTTTGAGAAAACTCTATACTATTTTCCACAGAAGTCTACATTCTCAGCACAGTATACGAGGGTTCCATTTTCTCCACATATTTGCCAACATTTGTTATTCCTGGTCTTTTTAATATGGGTAATTCTCACAGGTGTGGAATAGTATTTCATCATAATTTGATTTGCAATTCCCTGATTATAACTGATTTACGAGCTTTTTTTTTTTTTTTTAAATGTGCACATATTGGCCATCTATATGTCTTCTTAGGAGAAAAGTAGTCTGCCCACTTTTGATTTTCTATTTTCTCTCTTTTTTTGTTGAATTTAAAATTTATTTTTAAGAATTTAATATTGGCTATATCATCAGATATATGTACAAATATTTTCTCCAATTCAGTAGGGTGTACTTTAGTCTGAATGGTCATGTTTTATGTTTTACAGGGGATTTTCTTTTGTGTTGTAGTTGTTTGCTCTAGTTTGCTGTTCTTTGCTTGCTTTTTTACTCTTGTTGTAGAATTCAATTTCCCAAATATGTAACTAAGACTTATGTAATGGAGTGTTTCCCTATGTTTTCTTCTATTTATTTTTATGAGTCCATGTCTTACAAATTTTTATTCCATCTTGAGTTATGGTGTGTGATCGTGATCTAGTTTCATTATTGTGCACATAACTGTCTAAGTTTTCCCAGCATCATTTGTTGAAGAGATTTCATTGTTGAAGGGACTTCATTTTCTCCAGTGTATAATGTTGGCAACTTTGTCATGGATTAGTTATCCAAATAAGAGAGTAATTAATTCTGGAGTCTCAATTAAACTACTGCTTTATATGTCTATATAATGTTTATATATAATGTTTATATTTTTTTTTGGCAGTACTGTACTTTTTGATTAACAGGTTTGTAGCACAGTATTCTGTGCAAACAGTAAGCTGGAAGAGGGGGAAAAATCACCAAAACAATTCCATTTACAATTACAACAAAAAGTTGTTGGTGAAGAACCTATAACATTAAAAACTCTGAGACATTATTAAATGATACAGAAGAAGTCACTGAGAAATGGATAGATATTTCCTGTTCATGGATTGGAGGAATCAACATTGTTAAAATGACCATTTTGCCCAAAACAATATACAGATTCAAAGCAATCCCTATTTAGGTTTCAAAAGTAATCTTTAAACAAGTAGTAAAAACTTTACTAAAATTCTTGCTGAACCACAGACACTCAGATAACCAAAGCAATGAGGAGTATCTCATACTAAAGAAGAGGAATTAATGTACCACACCCCCAGATTTCAAATTATCTCATTTTCTAAGATTCCATTTCTTTGTGAAGTATATACTCAATAGAAAACATTTTTTGAGGCTTTGGGAAGTTTAAGTGAAATATTATTATCTTCTTGCTGTCTTTAATTTAATGAAAGTACTGAAAATATGAAGTATTGAAAGTGTGAATAGACTCATCAGACAGGATAAATTTTATCATATGTGAACCAGTACATTGTTTAAAAATGTCTAATTATTCTTTAGGTTGTATCCTGGTTTTGGTTCAGTTTTTATCAGTTAACAATTAAGATAACACTTGATGTTTTTAACCATTTCAGATATTAACCTTTTTATGTTGTCATTATACCATTGTCATCAAGCATTAATTAGCAGAATTGAACATTACTTTTTGTTACTGCCTTTTAGAATCTACGCCTATTTAATGTAATTTTGTTATGACTATTGTAGCAAAAGTCTCTCAAATTTATTTGCTTATGGTGTAAAAGAACACTTCAAATTCAGCCAAATTGAAACTCTTCTGTCCTTTAGTTGTTGGTATTAGTATTAATTTTGGAACCATTATTAATTTGAAGAAAATCCGCACTCCTTTTTATGCCTGAATAAACACAGACAAGCAGAAACTCCAGTTAATATGAGGGAGCAGCACCATCTCTGGTCCCATACCCATTTCTCTTTTTCCTCGGTTAATTAGTGAATTCTCTGTCAGAAATTGCTCTGTGAGTTCTGTAAGGTTTTCAGAGAAACTGCTATTTTGACTGTGCCCTTAATACATTTCAGTTTGTCTTTGTGGGTCAGTGGTAAGTGTAATTTGGAAAATCTAAAATGTTGTGTGTCCAGGAAAGACCATTTTAATTCATCAGTGGAAGTATATAGACGATACATAAAACCATATATATACATATACATATACATATATATACATATATACATATATATATACATATACATACATATATATATATATACAACTGAAGAAGAAAATAATTTACTTTCCTTTTAAATCATTCAAAGTGTGGTTTTGCCATAGGAATATCATGCTGGTAAATGATTGACTTGTAAAATTTGTTTACATTATCTTAAATATTTTTAAGGATCATTTAGATACTGAGAAGAAATTGCGATGTCTGAATTCATGGTAAAAACTGCAATGTGTAACAAATGACAGTATTTCACATTACTGATGGATTTGATCTGTTCTTCCTTTGAGTTAAAATGGAAAACTCCTAGCTTCTATAGCTTTCCTTTTAAAAGAGATAGGTCATGTACTGTTGTGACTATCAAAGTCAACTCTGTGTAGCAGTATTATATTCCTAGTAAGGCATGAATAACCAATATTCCCTACTTTTTCAGATTTGGGGTAAAAACAATAACTGTTTTTCTTTATTTGGTTGATCAGCCCTCTAGTGACAGTTGTAGCATGTCCCCAGGATTTGGACTTTTCTCCAAACATCAGTTTTTGCTGCTCTTGAAGAATTCCATCAATCTGAGCAGGAGGGAATCCCTCTAGATTTTATCTGAGGAAACAAGATCATAAGTAGAGATCTCTGTTTAGAGCTATTGCCACTGGTACTAATAATTCAATGTTCAATGAGAAAGGTTACCCCACTTTTCATTTAGTGTCAGCTAGTGATCTCTTCACCCAAGCTGATTAGGTTCCATATATTGTTACATTTTAGAATTATTGAAACATGAAGATCCCACCACACTATGCTGTTCCTGGGGAGTGACAGAGAAGTGTTTATTTGGATCCCAAAGCACTCTTCTCAATTTTGTTATTGCTATTATTTCCCTCAAGATTCTTCTCTTCCCTTTTCTTCCTCCCACCATAGAACCAGAGTCCTTTGTTTGCTTACTGCCCTAGAATATTTGTTAATATTATCTATTTTTAAGCAATTCTTAAATATGGATCAAACATGTAATTTATTAATATTGTCTGAATATTTGAATCAGGATTTGAATGAACTTGACAAGTTCTATTTGTTTAATACATGTCTTATATCTATTCATATATATTGAATTGCTACTGGAGTTGTTTACTTCCTTTTTCCTTTCCATTTATTTGTTGAAAATATCGAACCTGTGAGTGGAATGTTCCAGTATCCATGGTATTTTAAATGACCCTCATTCCTTGAATTTCTAGAATTAGTTCTAGAGGTTTGATCAGACTAAGGTTTGCTGGGGTTCATAGGTGGTACATACTATAAAATTGCCATTCTTTTTATGTGCTGAAGTGAATCAATGAGTTTAGGTGTTGTTATAGTAAAATCTATGCAATGTAAAGTGCTCTGTGTATAACCAATGACAGCTTGGCATGTAGATGTTACCACACCTTATGAGTCTTCCTTCTTATTTGTAGAGTTGTCCCTCATTTCAGATAGGCTATGTTAATATTTCTAAATCTAATTCAGTAATTATCACTGGTGATTCTCAGATAAAATGGATCTGAATTTATCCCATTTTGTTGTTCAGAGATATTTAATCCACTACAGTTTTTAATTATTCATGATGACTACTAACTCTTTGATACACATGTGTGAGTTTCTCTAGCCTCATAGACAATTAAGAGTAAATTGCTAAGTTTACATTATACACTTTAACTTTACTAGTTGTCGATTAATTGCCCTTCAGTACATATCTATTAGTAATACTGGATGTTCTCAATACATCTTTTTTGATGTTTTTTGAGGCTGGGTCTTGCTATATTGCCCGGGGAACCGCAAACTCTTGTTGCCTGGGATACCCTGAACTCAAGCAATCCCCAGCCTCAGCTTCCCAGGTAGCTGGGATTACAGGCGCACACCACCATGCCCAGTTATGCTTTTGGAACTTGGTCTCGCTATGTTGCCCCAAGCGGGAGTCGAACCTGTTGACTCAAGTGATTTCCAGTTCTCAGCCTCCCATCCTAGGCTGGGATTAAAGCCGCGCACAAACACGGCCGGCTTTCAATGCTTCTCATTCTTACCAAGACACATTTTCCAGGCTCATGGGTGTAAAATTGCTTATTTTAGATTAAGTTTTCTCTCCCATTACTACAAAAGATAGTGATGCATATCTTCACGCATATTGACCCTTGTAATACTTCTCTCCTGAATATATCAAATTGCTTATGATTTGCCTATCTTTACCTATTTGCTATCTTCTTACTCATTGTTATTTATGGGGTAGGTGCACTAATCCTTTGTTAATTATTACAAACATTGCAGATAATCTCATCTATAACCTGTCACTTCACTGCAAAGAAGTTCTAATTTGAATGAAGACATTGTGTCTTCTAAAAACAAAAAGAATCTCAACTGAGTGGGAAAAGATTTTTGCCACCCATTCAAATGATAAGGGTCTGATAACAAAGATACTCAAAGAACTCACACAACTTAACAAAAACAAAACAAAAAATCAGTCAAAAAATGGGGAGAAGAACTAAAAAGACACTTCTCCAAAAAGGAAATACAAATGGCCAAGAGGCACATGAAAAATTGCTCAACATCACTAGCAATCAGGGAAATGCAAATCAAAACCACAATGAGATACCACCTTACACCAGTAAGAATGGCCCACATCCATAAAACGGGCAACAACGAGTACTGGTGAGGATGTGGAGAGAAAGGAACACTACTACACTGCTGGTGGGAATGTAAACTGATCCAACCTCTATGGAAAGCTGTGCGGAGGACCCTCAAACTAATGTAAATGGAACTACCATATGACCCAGCAATTGCTCTCTTGGGAATCTACCCAAAAGAGAACTCAACTGGGTACAAAGGGACCCCTCTGCTTGGATGTTCATTGCAGCACTATTTATAATTGCAAGGACATGGAAACAACCCAAATGTCCTAAAGCAGATGAACGGATGAAAAAAAATGTGATATATAGACACAGTGGAATATTACTCATCAATTAAAAATGACAAATTAGATGAACTTATGGTAACATGGATGTACCTAGGAGAAATCATATTAGCAGAAACAATTCAAAAAGAAAAAGACAGAAACCAAATAGTTTCACTATTACATGGGACATGGGAAAGATAAAAAGCCATGAGGAAAAGTCAAAGCAAGCTAACAACCAAGCTAAATTACACAACTGGGAGAGGGAGTATATGTGGAAAAGGTCAGGGAGCAGAGGTAGGGGGTTAAGACCCAGGGGAATACAAAGATGTGAAATTATTAATATAAATTAATAAAAATTTATAAATTAAAAAAAAATTAAAATCTTAATCATGAGAAAAAAGAAACTTCACTTGACAGTTCCTGGAGAGAATCAAGTTTGAATACATTTATAAAATGTTCTCTTTTTATCAGTCCAAAATAAAAATGAAATTCAAAATTCTTATGCAAATTATTAAAGAAATAGTCCTGGAGATTTCATTAATTGGAAGAAATTGCTTTTGCGGAATCATAACAGAATGCCACTTTCCAGACTCATTCACTGCTGCTTATTGTCCTATTTGCAAGTTTTAATGTGAACTTTTTAATTTAGGTAGCCACACAGAGATTTCAAAAAGGTTATTTATACAACTCAGTGTATTCCCATTAATTAAAGCAAATCTTTCATATTTCATTTGTTATTAGATTTATCATGAAATCTCAAATTGTCTATAACTTTGACTTATTGAAATATTTATTAAGAATTAAATATATAAAGAATGACTTACCAACCAAATAAAATAGGTATGAATCTTCCATATTTTTCATAAATCTTTTTTGAAGACCCATTCTATAGTGTGTGTACTTATACTGCATTCATATGATAATTAAGCCTATAATTAAACAGTGTCTTGAAGCACTCACATTTTTCAATACATACTAAAATCTATAATTATGTTGAAGGTATAAATATTAGGCCTATGTTTACTGCTAGTAAGTAGCATTTGTTTGTCACGTTGTGTCAAAATTTTTCTGTACACTTGTATGTATTAACTCATTTTACCTTGAGAGTAATTCTCTGTTGTAAATGTTACTGTTTTTACCAATTTGCATATCAGGAAAGAGGTACAGAAAGTAGCTCTAGGTACACTTTTTTTTTTTTTTTAATTTTGAGACGAGGTCTCGCTATTTTTGCCCGTGGTACACAGACACAAGCAATCCCCTGCCTCAGCTTCCCAGGTAGCTGGGATTACAGGCGTGCACTATTTTTTGGGACTAGGTCTCACTTTGTTGTCCCGAGCGGGACTCGAACCGCAATTCCTAGGCCCAGCTGCTCCATAGGCTGAAGCTTACAGGCATGCGCCACCATGCCCAGCAACCAGGTACACTTCTTAAATAAGGCTAACTTAGTATTCGTTCACCACTTCAGGATTCTTTATCTGCATCCTTGTTTTTTAGGTGATTGTCCTTGTAACTGGCATCAAAATTATCTCTGTGGAGAAGCAAAAGTGAGGGTCTGAATCATGGAAATCTTGAATTATCTAGACGATCCTGGTCTAGCTGTTTAATCTACTGAACTTAGATCCCTCAGGGGGTTGTGAGGATATCCCATTTCCC
Organism: Uropsilus gracilis; assembly: GCA_004024945.1. Lineage (NCBI taxonomy): Eukaryota > Metazoa > Chordata > Mammalia > Eulipotyphla > Talpidae > Uropsilus > Uropsilus gracilis. The sequence continues at coordinate 43,223 of PVHY01003493.1, read as the reverse complement.
TCTTACTGCGTCCTGTCACCTGTCACCTGTCACCTGTCATCGTTCCTGTTTCTAAGTTTTGTATTGAAATTAAATTAAAGGTTAACCTATAACTCTTGCCTTCAATTTATTTAGGAAAATCTGTCATCTGAGATAAGGTATCAGATACTAGAGCTATAAACCAGTTAGGAAAGAAGTTGACTTTTTCAGTAAGTGATATTTTTTTGAACTCACTTTGATTTAAGAAAGCTCACTTACTACTTGTTTCAGCCAACATCTTTCAGTGCTGAAATCAAAACACATGGAGTGACACTAGTTGTAATCATTGGCTTGTATTTGTTGATGTTTTTTATCTGATTGAGAGTCTTTATGTTTACCATAGAATAGTCATTTGTGTACCATGTGTACATGTCTGTACGCATAATATATATATATATATACATATATATATATATATATATATATGTTTATGTTGTTAGCCTCTATTTAGCTTATTCTCTTTTCGAAACAACTGTGCCCAAGGAGTAATTGAGTGAAAGTTACAAGGAGAAAATTACTGCTTAAAGTAAGGAAGGAAGGGCTAACAGCTAGTTAACGATTATGAGAAATGCTGTAATAATTACCAAGCTTATTGTCACGGAAAGTATGTAAGCAGTTTTTTTGAGCATTTTAAAGGAGATTTGCATCAAGTATAAACTGAAGAAAAAAATTGAGTTAAATAATTCCAATGTTTCTGCCATTCATGAAAGTCTCTGAGAGTCCTGCTGTCTCCACATACCATCCTCACTTTACCTTATAAAATCAGCATGGTTTAGAGCACATGCATTTTTCACAAATGTGCTTCTGGGTTTTCTCTTTAATGAATAATAAAATCCTGCAAGATATTTCTTTACAAATTAGAAATATCTCTTAGAAAATAATTGAAATAAACCAACAAACAAGAATTTGATAAAGAATACTATGTACACGGTGAATAAAGTATTTATTGACCTGGTTTAAAATAATTTGTTTTCAATTACAGAGAATCTTAAGAGAGGCTTTTTGGAAGAGAAAAAAATGTAGAAGCATCGTATTAGAGAGGATTCAGTGATGTGGACAATCAAAAGAATGTTATTACATATCAATTAAAGCTATTTAAGTTTTAAATAAACTACAAAGTTTCCTGATGTTCAGAGATGCACAGTAACTTGAATGCCATGAACTTAGATGGTTGCCTGTAAAATCATCCTTCTTTTATAATTCTTAAGCTTAATGCTTGTTAGTAAATGATTCTATTAAAATGATATAATCCACTTGTCACCCTGTGGATATGGCATTATTTGCAAGAACTTCTACTTCTAGTAATTCATTTATTTATAGTAAATATGTTTGGATTATTAGTTTATCTCCCTGAAAGACCTCATTTGAACTATTTACAGAATTGTTAAAAATTTCTTTTGTTATCTTAGAATTTAAAATGAGACAATAACCAGACATCAGGGTAGGACAGCAGGAAACAGGAAACAACAATTGGAAATGTCAGCAGGAGTAAGTTGGATAAAGAATTTCCTATCAGTTGCTGTGCTAACAAAAAGTAACCTCTGAAAAAGACTAGAAAGTGTATGAGCAAAATGAAAAGCCCTCCAGACAAACCCAGCACAGCTGTATTTTTAATATGGTCTGTGTTCTATGAATAGTTTTACATTTTTAAATGGTTGAAAACAATAAAAAAGAGTATTACATGGCACATAAATATTATAGGAATTCAAACTGGAGTGTTTATAAAGTTTTATTGGAACACAGCCATACCTATTTGTTAACATATTGTCTTTGGTTCCATTCCAACAACAACAGCAGTTGTGAATATTTGCAGTGGAAACTGACTTACAAAACCTAAAATGTTTACTCTCTGGTCTCTTACAGGGAAAGCTTGCTAACATATCATTTAGAAAATAAGTTGGAAAAGTTGAAATTAATATCAGTATAGTGTGTTTCCTTTATATTGCCTGATATTTGTAAGGTTCATTACAAATTTATACCTTGGGCTTCATGCCCAAACTTCTTTGTCAGTAATCAGGTACAAAACCTGAAAATGTGTGTTTTTCTTAAATATGTGTCCTCATGAGTCAAGTTTGTGAATCCATGTTGCTTGCCAAATATACAGGCTCTAAAACAGAGAAAAGTTACACATCTGAATACTACTTACTGACTGGGGTCCTTAGAGTCCCTTGTACAACACAATTTATTTGACTTTTTAAGCCTCAACTGCATCAAGCTGTTGTGATGATTTAATTAGGCAATGTATTTATATTATATCTACTATCAACACAGTGCCTGGTATATAGTGTATGATTAATAAATATTAGCTGTCCTTGTCTTTTAGCATTAGTATAATTGGCAGTAGTTTTATTAAAGGTGGAAAACAAATGAGTCATCATAGTAAGAAAAATCACTATACTGAGAATCAGAAGATTCTCTTTATGTCCCTTATTAATTGAGTAATATTGAATCACTTGACCTTATTAGGGTCACTTGCTTCATCTGTAAAGTGCAAATAAAAATAATTAGTATCTTTGTAGTTCAAAAACTCTGAAAATTGCAAAAACAATATAAACATTACTTTATCCCAGTGTAAGACTGAACCTGGATTTTCTGATTAGCACATGTTTATTGTTTCTAAGAGAATCTGATTCATGCCCAATCAGAGGAATATTTTTTAACACGACCCTTAATTTTTTCTTCAGGTGCCCTTTGCTCAAATACATGTAGTCTGTACATTTCTACAGTCTGTCCGTTCTATGTTTAGTCCAAAATCTGTATTCAATTAAGAATTCATTGTAGCTTGCTTCTTTTTCCTCATTGGAGTCAAAATCTTGAAAGTGAGATCAGAAATAATTACTTCAGGAAAGTCAAAGAAGTTAGCAGTGAAAGATTATAAATTTGCATCTTGCACTTAACTAGTTGTGGGAAATTTAATAAGGAAAGAATTTATAAAAATGACTCCTCTCTCTTAAAATCTCACATACATGTGATTTCTATAGGTTTTTTAAATGTCAGAAACAAAGTTTCTGTTTGCACTCATCTCTTCAGTAACTCCATTTGATGACCAATGTTATCAAAGACTCCATCTTAACAAATTCCCTATTTCCATCTTTCTATATCTTGTCCTCCATTAACCAAAAATTCATTCCAATTTTGTTTATTGGATGGTAACTTTTGGAAAAAATGAAAAGGAATTAATTATGACAAGTTAGTTTGGGAAGTTCAGGCTGTTATCCTTGTAAACCATTGTACTTCTAGTTCCAGTGACTAATGCTGGAGTGTTTGTTCCAAAGTATTCAAGAACCTTTGCTGAATCAACTTTAAATGAACATTATCCATGGAAGCATCATGTTTCTATTTATGTTTCAAATAAAATCAACAAAAGGTGGTGTTGTATATCTAAAGTTACTACATACTTCTTTGATTGTGTCATTCATTATGTTTGTGGTTTTGTAATAAGGAAAATATCTGCTTTTGCTTCTGCTATGGATTCTTGTTGAGCAAAGTAGGCACCTACCCGTATCAATCTATTGCTCATGATCAGGATGGAAGAATTTGTTTTCTCTCCCATTACTAATCATCTATTAATGCATTATTACAAACATTATATTTCTATCAAGAAACTTGCACATTTGATTGGAGTGGGAATCAGAAGATGACAATACAAAATCAGGATACACTCCAAGTTTTAATTTTTTAAAAAATAATGATTATATAATACACATGGAAAAATATGGGTTTACTCTGTTGGGTTTTGTTGGTACAGAATAACTAGGTTTTCCCCCCCATATAAAATGAAACAGGAATAAAATCTTTAAGTAAATTCTGACTTTCTCTAGTAACTAAGAACTATATTTATTTTTAGACCAACATTTGCCCAATTGCTAAAATTGCTAAAATTAAAAAATCCAGATGCTTTGAAAGATGAATATTTGTTAAAAAAGAACTTCAGACATTATCATGATCACTACATTTTTTGACACAGTGATTGCTGGATTGATTTTAAATGTTTTAAAATGTTTTACATTTGTATGCATTTGAGAAAACAGATAACATGCAATAGTGAAATTCTTTAAACATAGGCCCATGTTTTCTCACAATTTGATTTGGGGAAGAAACATACATATTTATCTTGTCAATAAATTTATTGTCCATAAGAATTTAGTAAACTCATTAAATAACCAGAGGATTTTATTTCTGAAGCTATAACTTTCACTTTTTGGCACAGATTAGACTTGACATTGCTTCAAGTTCCCATCTTGACACAGAAATTTTCAGACAAACTAAAATAAGAGAAAATACATTTACCCTCCCCTTACATACCTATGAAATTAAGTATTTATGAACAGCTTATTATAATTTTATCTTTTCTCACTTCTGTCTTTGTAGTTTGCATAGTGTATTTTATTACAACCCAGATAGCATGTTATTTCAATAGTATAATACTTCATTTTGTACCTTTCACTTTTAAGAACTTCATTTTGTATTATTTTTTAAGTAACATATTTTGATTCATTTTTTGGATTGCTTCTTTGTGATTTGCAGTACAAAATCCATTCGGAACCCTGAAAAACACATTTATACTTGGATATATATATCCACATTTATACTTGGGACTTGACTATAGGTTGGTCTATAGACATCTACTAATAAAATGTTCTGTTAACTGGGAATAAAATTGCACTGATAATTATACAGTTTATTAAATAATCGAAGTGTGTATTCAAACCTGGAAAGCAGTCTGATAGATCTTATTCTGAGAACTGTTCTGACAACAAGCATGCATTTGAATTTAATTTCTATAGGTAAGAATAACGAAACTTTCACATTAAAAATACAATTATTCTTGACATATGGGATCCTCTATTTCTAAACTGTCCCAACCTAAATATATGCTGATGTTCTCTCTGCAGAGAGAAAGGTATATATCCTTTCCAAAAAGAATGTATTGCAGAGATGCAAAGGTATGAATTGTTAAATCTCCTTTATTCCTTTCTTAATCATGGTGGGCATGAAGATAGGCTTTCATCTCTCATTTTGTATGCATTTCAGATGCAGATGGCCTTGCTCTTTGCCAGAGTAAGAAAGGGTCATTTTGCAGTATATTTGTGTCTGTTGAGAATCCTTTTTCCAGGGGAGCAGAATTATCCAGTTAGTTCTATCAGTTAATATACAGCAGTCCTTTTATATCAATTCCTAATAGCTGTAAGCTCCCAGGATCATGGTTTTCCTTGATAGAATATGTCTGTCATTTCATAGGTTACTGCATAATGTATTGAAGTGTTCAACTTATGCATTTTTCACAGGTTCTGTGCTTTCAAAAAAAGTACCTATTTTTTAAGCTATTTAAGAGATCGATAATTTTAGAAATCCATTGCTTACCACATGCATCCATTATTTGGTAAGCGTCAGCATATTAAATAGGACTCAAATGTAGGAAGTCATTTGATTTGTTATGATAAATAGCTTTTTAAAGTTGTGCAATATGTTTTAGAGTTAAAAACTTCTTATGTCTGGAAATCATTAGTGTCATATAGTCTATTCTGTGTTATGCATGTTCTCATAATGATAGCTAGTTCATATATAGTTGATGAAATGGGGAATGATTGATATAACTTGGAATTTGAGGTTTATACATAATTCCCCTGATTGTTAATGTTTTGAAAAGATGAGTGACATTTTTTATATAGAGTTATATTATGTATATTTATATTTTATGTATAGTTATAGAAACTCTCCTTTATATATAGAGTCTCAGAAAATGTTTTCCTTTTATATAAAAGGATCTGGTTTTAAGACTTTAAGAGCTACTCTTTCCATTACATAGAAATTGTAGGTGTTGATAAAGAAGATATAAAAGTGTTTATTCTGTGCTTAAGGAGAAAAAATTGGTGAAGAAGGCTATTTATGGATCATGTTTTAAATTTTTCAATGTATGTTTTATTCTTGAGGTAACATTGGTTTACAGTACTTTATGTGATATAGGGGACTAGGCTCTAATGAAATTGGGTGCTCACAGAAGTCTTCCATTATTAGCATTGAGTAAATGGGGGCTTGGAAAGATATACTATTGTGTTCAGAACCATATGGTTACTTTGTGGTAAAGCTAGATTTTCAACTTGGGCTAATTGATTTTAGACAGTTTATTTCAATTGCAACTTAAAAATTAATGAGTATGAGGGGGTTATCATTTCTACTGTGTTAAACATATTCAATATGATCTGATAGCATTATATGAAAAATGGTTAGAATATGAAATTATAGAATAAGCAATCATTTTATCAGGGAGAATTGGGGAGTTTGAGGAGAAAATAGTTGAGTTTAATCTTGAAAGATATCAGGAATTTGTTAGGGTGCCAAAGATATTAGTCTATTTACCTGTTAGAGTGTCATATTTGCTCTTCAAATAGTGAATGCTTCTGCATAACTGAAAATATATGGTGCATTTGAGATAAGACCAGAAAAGTAAGAATAGGTCAAGTTTTTATATTTCAATTACAGATAAGCTAATCACACTTTGCTCCTGTCCTATAGACATTCATCCGCTCCTCTGTTTTATTGAACGAAAAATAGAGTCTTGGTACATTGTTTGTTAGGTTTAAACCTATTTATGTGAAACTGCAGATACTAGAATTATGGTTTATAATCCTGTGTGATTACATATATTCCTGTAGTAGAATTTAAAGTGCCTTGTTCTTGTATAGCTTATGAAGCTGCCAGATATCATCTAATCAAGAAGATAAAAATTTACTACAAAGACACTTTTAATTAGTTTACTTTATTAAACAAACAAAAACTAGTCAGAAAACAAAAACATTTAAAATTGAATTATTTTGATTGGAATCCTGCTTACCTCTTTATTACTGCACCCTTTGAACGTATTTAAATAACATGTTGACTTTAACAGATACCTGAATTTCCTACTGCTAAATTAGTAGATGTTAATCTGCATTAAGTGATTTGCCGATCAGCCTTTGGTGAAGTAATGAATGAATGTGGGAAATATAATTAAGGTATAAATATTTTTAAAACTATAACATGAGAGTAAGTGGTTTGTGAATAGAGGGGATTATTTTTTATACTTACTCACCCTCCCCCTAAAATTTGCTACTTCAGTTAAAAAAAAAAAAAAATTGATGTAGTGTCTCGTTATTCCATATCATTGCCCACAGCGCCATCTATTGGTGAAATTAAATATTTCCCAGGTAGACAGTTCTGTGTAACCTGAAACAGATAACTCGGTCTCTTAAGAAATCGGCCCTGGTTTTTTTTCCACAGGCAGCTGTTAGAAAGCAAGTTCTGCCGTTGATCCAAATAAAATGGGAAACAGATAAAGTATTCCACTCAGGAATGCTCAACTTTATTGTTTAGTGGGAATCCCTTTTGGAGCAGGGAAGGGACTCAAAGTACCTGATTACCCCAATCCGTTCCTAGTCAAAAATGAGACTGAAACAATTTAGTGCTTCTAAGAATTCAGAGGTTGCTGTATATGGGGCACGGATTGCAGATGTATCTTTCTGCCCAACGGTGATTTGTTGCCTTTTAGAAACTCTACACTTAAAGCATTAAGCTCATTTGAGAAACACTGTCAGAATCTTCATTTTATCACACAGATTATTAAGTGTCAACACAGACATTTGTTTCACTAAATATATTTAATTTGGAAATGTTAGTTTATGAGTAATCAGTATGTTTCTCACTTAAGTTATAAGCTCTCTAGGAAAGGGTATTTTCTATAAAGCTCGTGTAATAAGTACAAATTAAAGATAGCTAAGCAATTGAAAGAAGGACTAATTGTCCTTGGGAATGCAATTTCAACAAATCAGCACCTAAATGCACAAACACACACATTAATGTGTGTGCATACATGTGAAAAGTCACAGAGTAGAAAAAAATTTTTATACCACCAATACTATTTGACCAAAAATGCTAGCTCATATATGCATGTGCTAATTTGACATTTATGACTACATAGATGGAACTGGAAGGGGATTATGTTAAGTAAAATACTTCAATAGGAGTATGAAAAATACCCGGTGGTTTCATATATACGGAATATTTAGAAATAAAAGAAAGAATCAGATAAAATCAAGCCAATAACAAACCCTCTACAACTGAGGCTACTAAGGGGGCGGGGAGTGGATAAGGGGAGAGCAAAGTGAGGAGGGTGCACAATGAACTACAATGCAAGATGTGAGCCATTGTGAGGTGTGTTGTGGTAGCACAGCTGAAGTGTAAGCCTCTAATCATACACAGGATTTTGAACTAATTTTACCTCAATAAAACCAAACCAAACCAAAATAAAAACAAAAACTAAAATCATTGAGATGACTACCTTTTCAGTACGCGCATTCTCAATTCAACTCACTTGTCAACTAATTTTTTTTTTTTTTACTTAAAATCAGTAGTATTGTTCTGAAAACAAGGAAGATGTTAAAGAGGGGAAGTCAGCATGGGAGGTTATTAGGCAAGGGTCTATAAACCGAGTGTGATTTGTCTCTTGGTTTTCTTAACGTAGCAGAAATTTTTAACTATATAATATCTATACTATAAATTGTTTTATATATTAAAATCCATCCACAAACACTATAAATAGATAAATAGCAGTAGTACTCAAAAAATTAAAAACTTAAAGTTTTGCAACTTTCAGATGAAGTTATTAAAAGCAAAGCTTAGGGCCAGGCACACTGGCTCGTGCCTGTAAGCTTCAGCCTATGAAGCGGCCGGGGCTAGGGATTGTGGTTCGAGTCCCGCCTGGGGCCAGCAGCGAGACCTAGTTCCAAAAAAATACAGCTGGGTGTCGTGGCGCACGCCTGTAATCTCAGCTACCTGTGAAACTGAGACTGGGGATTGCTTGTGTCTGTGGTACCCCGGGCAACGAGAGCCTACAGTTCCACAGGCAAAAATAGCGAGACCTAGTCTCAAAAAAAAAAGTAAAAGCAAAGCTTACAACTGAAATTCTTAAGAGAATTAATTTTTAATTCTTTTGAATTAAAATTCAAGAACTTTAATACAAAATTTAATTTTGAAAATCTGTTATTGCACATTGAAATATTTTGCTTTGAGGGAAGAATTTTTTGGTGAAATTCCATTTTTAATTGCCTAATTTATATTTTGTATTAGAATGTAATGCAAGCAGAAGGGAGGTCTAATCTATGTTTTTTTTTTAATAACATGTCAAAACAAATTATTTGATGAAATGTGTGTTTCAGAAATATTTGTTGATATGGTATTTATCGGAGTTCTTAAAATAGTGACAGCAAAAATAATGACAATAAGTATTTACAGATTTCAATCTAAAAATTGGGATCGTGACCATATATATATATATATATATAATATATATATATATAGGAATATATATATAGGAATCTGTTTTTATCCATCCTGATATTTAGCAACCTTAGAGTATTGTTTCAATAATGGTATAACCTAGAGTGCCACTAAATCAATATGTGAAAATGTCAACAGCTTCAAATTTAAAAACCTTAAATATAATTTTAAAGAAGATTGTAGAAAAATTTTTAAGACCCAATATTTTAGAAAAATACATTCTTAATACCACTGATATGTATTAGAGATACAAAATATGTTTTAAATGTATCAAAGTTAATGGTTCTGTACTAAGAATGATAATTACATTGATTTTTATTTTTAATCAATTAAAATTATTGTGATTTCTAGAAAAGAATATTCTTTTAATTTTGCTTTAATTTGTATAAATATACTTTCTTTTAATGATATAAGAATTGTTATTGAATGGAACTACTTAATAGGATAATAGTAAAAGGAACAGCAAATAATTCAGGATTTTATGTCAGTAAAGATTTTAGCTTTATGTATATATGTATTTGTGTATGTATTTATTTATTGTTTACTTTCCAGACACTGTGTGTTTGGTTGATCAATTATATTGTAATCCTATTTATATATATGAGCTATATAAAAAAGCTCATAGCCAATTCCTAGGTCGTTGTAATTTCTACTATTATCATAAGCCACTTAGAAAACTTCCTTCAGAGCCACCTTTATCAATCCCTATCTCTCATCTGTAGAACACTCTCATTACATGTAAATTCAAAGGGTTTTTTTTGTTGTTGTTGCTTTATTTTTTAACTTATTCCCTAATTTCTTTCCCCTTTTTCTTGTCCTAAGTGGCATTTCTATAAGCACTATTTTCCTATTTCCTTGTGATAGCTGGCATTTTCTGTCTTTCCCATTTCTTCCAAGTTTATGCAAGATAATATGCTTTCTTCTGATTCCTTTCACTCCTGCTGGGATCAAGGATTGATTTTTTTTCCTGCACAGAAGCTGTGATTTTGTGCTGTGTCCACAGTTCTGTGTAGGCAGATGAGGGAACAGGGCAGGGTGATATCCAGTACTGCTCTGTTCCCATTCCTGGAGGAAGGTGTCACACAGACCAACAGCACCCTAGAGAGCCACTCTCACTCTCCCTTAGAAGCCTCTGCTGTCTGTCCAGACCAGCCTTCCCAGTTAAGACTATCTTTTGAATCCATACAATATTTATTATATATATCCCATGGTCAAAAGCTTTGAATCTCAACTGTGATTTCAGCATTGTTGACTTCAGAATCTATTTAATTTCTCAGTTCCAGGTATATTTCTATCATTTTCTAGGTGGAAATGCAGTTACTCAGAGAGTTTCTATTTGTAACAGTGCCGAGTGACATTTTCTTGTGACCACAACCACCTTCAGCCTGCCTTCCCTAGCTTGCCTAAAGAATCTACTACTTTAGGTTCTGTTTGTTCTCCTTTGTATCAGAACCCCATTACCCATTTCCGTTATTATGGGCACTCCTCGTTAGAAATCTTACCTGACTGGCCCCTTTACCTTCAGAATATTTGAGAACACCAGGAAATCACTGAGCAGAAAAGAGGGGGAATTCTGTAGATAATTTTGTAGTATGATTATATAAACTATGTGTGGAGAATACAGGTTTAGGAATCTTGTTTGTTTGGGTATTTACAGATAGTTTGAATGTTCTCAATATTGTTCTGTCATTTGAAGTTAGGGTTTATTCTACAAGTGTCTACTAAGACTTGCATATGAAAGTCTTGACTATCTGCCATATTGTTTTCTAAAGTTAGATAATCCAAATGAGTGCTATTAATAAATAGCAGTAGCATCATCCAGGAACTTATTAGAGATTCCGAATCCCAGGCCTTACTCCAGAACTATGAATCAGAATCATTTTAATGTTCATCCACATTAACATTGAAGGAAACACTGCTCTGGGGCATCAGGAGAGTAATGACATCTGTACTCTTTGTGTCTTCTCTGGCAAGTGAGCTAAACTCTGAGGCTGACTAATTGTTTCCAGGTGATGCTGGGTATAGCTAGGAGTAGTAGATTATGCTAATATCAGTATGGGATGAATGGAGAGAGGATATATAGACAAAAAGACTATGGAACCAAAAGTTTTAGGTGCTGCATTTTACCCATACATACGCCCTTCAATTTGCCTCTGCACTGACTGTTATTGATGATATTGATGACATTATTATAGCAACGGTTTGTTCCAACTGAACCTACTTTTCAATAAAAAGTCTAAATAGTTCATATACATTAAAATTACTGGTGGGATATTAGATCAGTGCAATCATTTAAAATATATTTTTTACTTGGAAATAGTTTAAAAATTGACTTCAGTGTTTCAGGGAAGATTTATTGGAAGAGGTAACATCTGAAATTATTTTGAGTCCTTATAGAAGAAAATGAGAGACAGGGAGCTGCCATTTGAAATCAGTTTAGTGAATTATAACTCATGATAAATTTGGCAATAATGTCAATGAAATGGAATAAAATAGAATATATAGAGAAAACAGGATGTGATAAAAATGGAGTGAAGTAAATGTTGGTTTGGAACTGGAAACTTTTTTTTTTCTTTCAGTTTTATCTGTGTATCATATATCATGGATTAAACCAGAATCATTTGTACAAGTGAAGCTTTTTGTCCCAAGTGAGATTTAACAAAACCCATCAGAGTATAGATGAAAGTTCAATTCACTGGTGTTAAAACAAAGCTTCTGAAATTTTTACAAGAGTTAGTCCCCGTATACTAAGGAAATATCTCAATCTTTTCCCTGTAATTTTAGAATTTCTTTGAAACCACTTTTTAGAAAATATATGTCAAACTTTTACATAAAGTGAAAGAACTTTTACAAATCATTGAGTAAAAGGACAAGTCAATATAAAAGTGGAGAAGAGACTCATTGTTACTTCACAAAAGAGACTGTACAAATAAAATATGAAAGGAGTTCAACCACTTATATTTTTGGAGAAATGAAATGTGCAAATTAAAGTTACAATAGAATACAACTACAATTCTATCAGAATGGCTACAATATGTTTCATAGAAACTAATCAATGATAAGAAATGAGCAGCAGGAACATGTACCTGTTGGTGGGATGTAAGTCAGCGCAGCTATTATAGAAGTTTTTTAATTGGAAATATTTTTAAATTGATTTCAGCATATCAGGGAAGACTTCTTGGAGGAGATACCATCTGAAATTACTTTTTGAGGATTTTCAGATGGGACACACTAGAAAAGAGTACAGTTTGGCCTAGAGGACATCAGCATTGAAAATGAAAAACTCTGTATTCGGACTAAGAAACCATCAATATCAGTGGTGCATAAAACACAAAAATGACCTCAGTTCTCCTATCTGATAGAGTGTCACCGCAGCAGCTAATTTACTACTAATTCTCAAAGATGGCTAAAATTTTCACCCCCAAAGGAGATTAATCTTTAGGAATGGTTTTAGATAGGTTTCAGAAAACCTTATTTCTGTCTATTTCCATGGTAACTGCAAATTTAATTGAGGTCAAGATGTGAAGGCAGGTAGCATATATTCTTACAGTTCTCAACAAAGAAAAAGAAATAGAATTTAAAGATTGCTTAAGAAGACTATTTTAAGAGATGGCCTTTCTCTCTGTGCTTCTCTACCCCTGATTGATTACAGGTCCTTGCTTTTCCACATATTTAATATTTTAATTGTTTCTCACCTGGACTGATGACAAATTTATCTCTACTTCTAATTCATTTTTCTAAGGTGCACAAATGGTTTTATTCCATCCATAAAATTCTTAGATCCTATGCCTTCAGGATAAAAATCTAATTTCTCTATAATGACACCCATTTTTTCAAAAATTCTCATTTACTGTCATTACTTCTAGTTTGCTACTGTTTTTCTTTTTTCTTTTTCTTTTCTTTTTCTGGCAAATTTGTTCATTGTTCATAGGAACTGCTCCTGAGATTCTATCATCTTCTTTTTTGACTTGCAATTAATATAAGACATTATATTAGTTTAAGGTGTTCAACATGTTTAAGGTATATAACAATAGTATTTTGATAAAAGTGTATGACATGAAATGATTACCACATTAAGTCTAGTTAATGTCTACCACTATAGATAATTACAGACATTTTTCTCCTGATGAGAATATTTGAACTATATGTAGCATGGTATTGATAACCAGTCATCATGCTGTATCTTGTGTCATTAGGCCTTATTTATCTTGTAACTGGAATTTTGTATTCTTTAGTCAAATTCTATAAATTTCAAACTTACAGAAAAGTTGAACAATAAAATAGTTAACAATACTGCAACAAACACCTGTATATTTTATACTCAAATGTTAGCATTTTACTCCACTTATATTATTATTCTCCTATTTTCTTTTCACACAGAGAGACATTTTTATTTGTATGTATTTTTCTTTTTCTTGTTCCTGAATGATTTGAGGGTAAGTTACTTATGTCAGGGTCCTTAATCCTAAATTACTACAACATGTGTTTCCTAAAAGCAAAAGTAATGATACTGTCTTACATATACATTCTCAACTTTAGTAGATTATGACATCAATGTAATACTTTTCTTAAGTCTACTATTTGCTTTAGTAGATTATGACATCAATGTAATACTTTTCTTAAGTCTACTATTTGTTTTGTAATTTTACAATGCAAAATTATGTCCTTTGTTGCACTGCTTCCCCTATATGTCAGTGTTCTGTTTAGGGTCAGGCTCATCATATTTAGGCATCATGTCCATTTAGTTTAGATCCTTCAATCTGGAGCATTCCCACAAACTTCTACAATTTTTTTTCAATGAATGTTGCTTTCCTCTTTTTTAAATCACAGGATTAGTACAATCATTTTTAAATGTCTTTTTTTCTCAAAAATTAATATAATATATAGCAATCAGTTTGTCAGTTTCAACAATCTTTTTGTTGTCTTCATTTCTACTTCCATTCACTGTCATGTCTAATTTTTTTTAAATATATATATATATATATATTGTAATGGAGAAGATATCACATGAATTAGAAACAAATATTGTGTGTGTATATATATCCAATAGAAATGCCTATTTGTGTGCCTGAAAAGATATTTAATGTCTGTAGCAGCTTTAAAATTAAAGGCTACAAGTTCACAACAATAGAACAACCTTCACTAATAGAGAAACACCTTTGATATATTGGTATAATGGGGTAATATAAAATCATGAAAGTGAATAAACTAGTCATAAACAATAAGTTAGACCTTTTGGTGCTAGAATACTGTCACTTACATCAATTATAATTAAGAGTTGTTATTTCCCTCCACTCCTTTTTAAATTTGGGTTTATGAGACATTTACACTTTAGCTTTAGGAGAGAAAGTAGTGATGAAAGACATCATGATGGAGTCTTCTAGGATGATAGTTATATTTTTGTAACTATTTTATGAAAATTTCTGGTACTGTATAAGCATTTGTGCACATCTCTGTCCATTATAATTCAATACAAATTATTTAAAAATATTGTATACTTTATGTTCCTTATTTTAGCTGACTTTCTTTTAGTATAAGGACTATGTCTCAAATAATAGAGAAGCCTTTTTTGCTCTGTTAAATATAAACCCTAAAATGGTTAAGATGATGGAGGGGGGAAGCCAGGAAGAAATTAAAATTGTTAAAACATTTGCAATATATCTACAAAGTCAGAAAGTTGATCTGAAGTGATGAGGGGGTAATGGCACTGCTTAGACTTTGCAGTTTCTCTTCTCTGTCTCTGAGGAAGTTTCTCTTCTCTTACTGTGAAAATGTTTTGAATACTCCAGTATATATCAATGTAAAGGTGTAAAAGTTAAGGTGGTTTTCCACCACTTTCCCACCTATATAAGAGGAGTTGCTTTTGCTTAGTGCTGGTGAAACCCTTGCTATATCAGTCTTCTGCTAGTGAATTATGTTGCTTCATCATTTATATAGTGAATTGAATGGATCTTTACCTTGTTTATGATTTCTCACAAATGCTACACAACCCATTCTGACTTCATTTTTTATTACCATACCTTATGTGCAGCAAAAAAAAAAAAGTTCAGTGTCAGAGATGCTGATTGAGCATGTTCAGCCTTGAAAAATATTTGCCATTAAAATGCACTTTTCAAGACATTCTTTAAGAATTATGACATTTTCTACACATGCAATACGGTTTTGGTATTATTACAAGCACATTAGGCATCTGTGAATCCACCCTCTTGATAGAACAAATTTTCTAATGTTTTGACATGTTCACTGCTCCATTATGTTACATTAAATGTAACTTTACATTCAAAGCTACTTCTTTCCTGGACTACTTACCCTAACCTTTCACTCTTTTTGACACACTGTGAGATGTTGAAATCATGTCTTCTGTCCTTTCATTTAAATATTTTTTTTAATTAAGGTAACTTTAAAAAATGTGTTTGTAAGTACCAGATTGCCTCCTTCAGGTGTGGTTACCACACCATACCCTTCCCCAGAACACCCATAGTGAATATGACACAATCTATCCATTCCCACAATGTTGGTTAGCAATTGTGTGCTGTTCTAACAATGCTGCTCTTGTTATAGGCTCTTCCTTCTGACCAGGTCCTGGCCTGAGTAATCCTATGTAGTGACTGCAAAAGTCACTATGTGCCTAACCTAACTGGGAGATTGTAACACAGAGATAGGAAATTCACACCATTACTTTATGAGTTCTAGGATAGTAGCTTTGTAAGGAAAATCAATTTACACTGTTACTGCAATAAACAGAAGTACTCCTGCTCACCTATCTTCCCATCAATGCTTGATTTTATTAGAAGTTTAAGGTTTATTTGTGAGTTACTCTTTATTAGTAAAACAACCTAGATTAATTTACCTGATCACATTTCTATCATTTTATCCTATTTGTTTTTCTTTAATTATAGAAGTGACACTCAACATGATGTCTATATTTTTAACAAATTTTTAAAGTGTACAACAAGTTATTTTAATAATAGTTGCAATGCTATATAGTAGATTTCTGGAATTCAGCTACACAGGTTGATATGTAATTTCCCAAGTCCTTTTTCTCCCAGTCCCTAGCAACTAGCAATCCACTCTGATTCTAAGAGTCAGACTTTCTAGATACCTCGTTGAAGTAGAACCCTGTAGTACTGTATCTGTGATTGGTTTTTTAAAATTTGTATAATGTTGTCAAGTTTCATCTATGTTGTGGCATATTGCAAGATTTTCTTGTGTGTGTGTGTGTGTGTGTTTCACAATTTCTTTATTCATTCACCTGTTGATGAACTTTTGGTTGTTTCAATGTTGTGACTACTACAAATAATATTGCAGTGGATATAGGGATACTAAATTTCTATAAGATACTACTTTCAGTTCTTTTGGATAAATACCCAAAAATGAGAGTGTCAGATTGTATGATATTTCTATTTTTAATTTTCTGGCTGTTTTGTAAAATATGTATCTCCTGTGCAAAAGAAAATAGGATTGTACCTCAAGTTTAAAAACTCTGACCTGTCCCTTGCTTTTATACACATCTTTCTCCAACAACAAACATTTAAAGTTTTAACTACCTTGCTACTAGTTTTTCATTGAAGATAAGCATGTAGATCATTTTTTTCCTATGTTATGGATTTTGTTAAGTAGTTTATAGCTGAAAATTCTTGCTGTTATGTAATAGCAGTATAGTAGAAAATGTTAGCAATTTAAACACCCAATAAAAAACAATTTTAAAGAGTTAGAAAAATTTCCTATAAATTTTTTGAAAGTTCCAACAGATCAAACAATACATTTTATAAGACATTTTTCAAAATATTTCAAATTATTTTATTGAAGTAAAATTTGTAACTTTATATGAATTTCAGGTATACAGATGATAAATCACATCGGTATGAACTACATTATGTTCACCACCAATGTCTAGTTTCTGTCTTTCATCATGTTACTACCTCACTTACACACCCCCTTTTTATTTTTACCTCTCTAACACAACCCTTTCTTCTTTTCTTCTGGTAATTGCTACCTTGTTTTCATAGTCTAATAGTTTGATTTCACATCCTTTCATTTTGCTTGTTGTTTGGCATTCTGGTTGACTGTACTTGGTTTTTTGCAATATTTATTTTTGCTGTTCCACTGGAAACATCGGAGTTCCCACATCAGTTCCTAGTGCACCACTTGAACACTAGACCTACTGGGAGCACACATGAAAGCTCTTATATGGTCAGATGAAAGTAAGTAGAATGGACCCAGGAGCAACTTCTTCATGTGACACCCATATCAAGCAGATGCACTTTGCAGCTGGAGGATTAGCCTAAGACGTGACCATCTCAGTTTCTGGTGACACAGTCTTGCTTGAGGGGTGGTGTGGGTTGATCTTTCACATGGATATGTCACCACTGCCTGCTATGATTTCATTAGCACCTCCAGGAGTCAGCAAGCACTCGATAAGACTCCTGAATAGTCCAGTCAGATAGTCTCACAGAAGCCCTAGCTATTGCTCAGCAGTCTTCTTATTAATCACCTGCCACCTCCATGAGGTTCCAACCACACTCATTTTCCACTCAGACTATCTCTTCCTTAAGAGTAATTCCTTTCTCCTTTTAATTTAGGCTGAAATGTCTATGACATCACTGTAATTTCATCATGTTTCCTTTCCTGTGTTCTAACCTGGAAATCATTGGAATACCAATTCCCCTCACCAATTTCTTTGGAAGTAACTATTTTCTGCCCCATTACTTTGTGCTCATTCTGTTTTGATCGAATTTATATCTTCTGCTCAGTATATCATTTGGAATGAACCTTTGCATATGTCATTCAGGGAGATCTTTGCCTTTCACTTAGGGTGCAAAAACAACTCATGCAGCTCTAAAGAATTTATCTTTAGAGGTGTAATTTTTCTGGCACATCTGTTTTTATTTGATGAGAAAGTATTTTCTAGGAACCCTGTTGTAGATATTCTTAAACATCCTACAGATGAAAAGTACATCACATAGCAATTATTCCCTGCACAATATCTGGCAAGGGGACTAGTATCTCAGAGCAAAATCTTTGATTTTCCATAATATTCTATAAATGCTATTCATATCAGTGTTGAAATTATTGTCACTTTATTTATATGAATATGATTGCTGAAATATTTTGCATAACTAAAAGGTAAAAAAGTGACCTCATGAAAAGAACATAGGGACGCTATCAATTCTTTTTTTTCTTTTTTTCTTTTTTGATAATGCTTATTTTGGCTCATAGCTCATATGCTATGAGGAAGATAAATCTCATCATGTCCTCAGTTCTGATTGTGGGCTCTGATTCTGATATGTGTATCTACATAATATCTTTTATAATCATTTCTACTCTACTTATGGTCTTCTGTTTTTAAAAAACTGAGTATTATGTTTTAAATATAAAATATTGATAAGATACATAAAGGAGGAGTTATTTTGTCCAGGGGGATATTTAGCTTAGTTACGTTTTACTTTATGTATATGCTTTAAGGAGTAGGAATCTTAAAGTTACAAAGAGTAAAGATCTTCCAATACTAAAGATAGACAACTAACCACTTTAATTTGGGTGGCTTATTTAGTGATTTCCTTCAAACAGCAACTCCCCCAAATCTATAGTGTCTAGAAGCTTTTATGTTAATAAAAGTCACATTAGTTGAAAATAAAGCAGTCAAAGTAGATTCTCCAATGGAAGGAGAAGGTTGATATTAAGCAGTAATGATTTAATTTTTTAAATTGAAGTAGTAGCTTATAATGTATACTTTTCACATGTACAAATTATACATCAATGTCTGTAAATACATTATATTCACCATAAAAAGCTTAATACCATCTTACCATTGAGTTGGCCCTTTTACACTATTTACTCACCCTCATTTCCCTTTCCTGCCAACAACCAATGTTTTGGTTTTAGAGTCCATTTTTTTATCATTTTTTTAACGTACATTTGTTAAAAACGCTGACATTTGGTGAGTATTTTCTTAGAGATTTGGGCAAAGTAGAACTTTATAGGATGTGAACGATGAACATCAGTCTTAAAGGGTTTAAACTCAGTTGAGCTCTGATATTGAACACCAGTTGCCATAGATGAAGTCCACAGTAGATCAAGCCCTGTGAAAACACCTGCTTCATGTGAAATTTGGGGCTGAGACATGTGTTACTTGATTCTTCAGAGCAGACTCCACCATGATCACAGATGGCCAGGATTAAATGTGAAACCTCAACTGTGGTGGTCTCTCACATGTGCTCAGTTCAGTATGAGTCATTTGAACTTACTTGTTTGTGAGGAAGAATTAGAGGCCTCTTTCTCAGAGCAACTGGAATTATGAACATTCTTCCGCAGAGAAAAGGAACAAACTATGTTTCTATTTTGAGCAGACACAGTTTGTATCACAGGAATTCCTCTGTGATACAGGGAAATCTGTTGTTTATTTCTTTAATACTCACTTATTGTAATGACCGTTCAATCTATTTTTATGAAGAAGTTTGCCATGGC
Organism: Uropsilus gracilis; assembly: GCA_004024945.1. Taxonomy (NCBI): domain Eukaryota; kingdom Metazoa; phylum Chordata; class Mammalia; order Eulipotyphla; family Talpidae; genus Uropsilus; species Uropsilus gracilis. Next base: position 23,423 of record PVHY01003493.1, on the reverse strand, counting down.
AATGATTTTTAAAAACCTAGGTCCATTTTTTCTCATATAATACTAATGTATCTGTATCTGTACAGATTGTATCTGTACATTGTATTGTATCTGTAATTTGAGTTAAGATGAAAAACAAGAAATGTACCTCATTTGAAAATTGTAAACTATATTAAAAGTTTTAAATAAAAATGTCTTAAATTGTGATTTTTAAATTTGAGGTTAGTAAAAGTTAGTAAAAGTAAAAGTTTATAGATTTTGTGATACTACTGATGTAAATGAGATCTGGGAAAGGAAAGGAGGGCCATTGGTGAATCCCCTGTGAATTTCCTATATACCTTTAGATTTTTGTTTGGGAAAATAACTTTGAAAAATTTCATTTTTAACTTGGGAAGTTTTATAATGTTTACAATGTAGAGTTTCCTATAAATTTAAATTTTGAGGTCAACAAGTATATCTGTTTCCTATAATAAATTATAGTGAATATGATGAATTCTTTTTGTGTTCTTCATTGTAGAGCAGTATTTTTAATCTGTGAACCCTTGAAATGATCTGCTTATTTTCAGGCAGATGAATGAGTGTAGAAAATGTACATACATAGGAGGAGTGTAAATTTTATGCTCTGAACTTTCTCACCATCAATCTACTGGTCTAGGCTAAAGATTTCCTATTTATTTAATATTGAAATATTTTTCTTTTGAAATGTTTTGGAAATAAAGAGGAGAGAATGTTTTTATTTACTGTGGTGAATGCTTAAGAAGCCATAATTAGAACTATTTATGGGGGAAAAAATTATTCTTCTCCTCTTGGTCTAGAATATATACCTGTGAGATGACCTCTAGATTGCCCTCCACAGGAAACCAGAGTAATGCAATATTCTCCTTTGGATAAATCAGACATCAAGACATCAGGATGTAAATGGTTAGAAAAATGTATGTTTCTGTGGGTACGTGTGTGTGTGTGTGCGCGTGTGTAGGAATGTGTGTGAATTATTTCCAAATCCCTCCACTGAAGTTGAAAATTTTTCTTTTAAACTCAGAATTAACTTAGAAATGATTTTCACACATTTTCTCAATTTGATTCAGTCAATAAAAGTAGGTATTCAAAGTGTTGGGTTGGTTTTAAATTGATATTGTCAGCTGGATTTAAAAATATGTGTTTCTAGCTTGATACATATAAAACTAAGGTTCATATTTGTGCCTACTGCTTTCTTCTACCTGCTAAAAGGGAGAATCTTATTGAGAGCATTCTTGAAAGTTGTCATTTGTGTCAGGCTTAATACTTACTTTGTATGCGATTCTTATAATTGCCTTTATTGAAAAGAAATTGTTTACTAGTAGTTTGAAAAACTTACTTCCTCATTGTCTAGCTAGCACTCATGTAAGCTTAAAGATAATAGATTCCAAGCACAGTTTTGTAAGCCTTTTCTGATCTTGTTATTGTTGTTTCCTCATTTCATTTAAAATAGCTCTGGTGGTTCAGTAGTACAAGCCATATTAAATTTCTACTGTGTCTCGATATATCATCTCAGAAAAATTATAAGGCTACATATCCTTTACACTGGTGTGTAACAAAATATGAGTTTTGAACAAGAACTGGGATCTGGAGAGCAAATTTAGTGGTGAGATTAATAAAAATACCCATTTATTGAACTCGTGTTAATTTTACATAATGTTTATTGAGTTGGTTTATTATCTTCCATGTATTATATATAATGGTGAGAGTATTTAAATAACTGATTTAAATTTATGTTATTAGCAATTGCTGAATTCCAGCCCTCAAAGGGTTACACTAAGAGTTGAAAACCTTGATACAAGTTGAAAACCTTGATACAAGTTGAAAACCTTGATACAACCTTGAGTTGACTCAAAGCCTGGCACCTAGTAGCATCACTCACCTGGCCATGGAGGGAAAGTGTTGCAGAAAGAGGCAGAAGAGGAACAATGACTATAGAAGTACAAAGCAGTAACTCTGTTCTGCAATTCTCAATACTTTGATTTTAGATTTTCTTCCAAGTGCCTACATAACTCTCTTGTTATTTGCATGAGAATTGTGAGGTTGACTAAGAAACTTATGCTTTTCCTGAATATTTTCTTCCTCATCTTGAAACCACATTTATAATTTGCAACTGTAAGCTTACCTTGAGGATTTTCTCCAGTTCACTGAGACAGCATCACTAAGCCTTTCTCAGGGATGTCCTCTGTAAGGAAATAGCTCAGGATTTAGTAACATCTACTGCCCTGTGCCCTGTTCTAGAAGCAGAAAATCATGTATAGCTTTTAGCATTTCTTCTTTTGGAGAGTGCCTCACATCCTGTTGATTTTCATGACACTGGTTTTCTTCCTACAGTCTGAGCTGAGAACTGAACCTGCTTTCTTCTTTCTCATCTTAGGGGTTTAATTTAAAGGTCTGGTTACAGAGTGGAACTCATTTGCCTCAATTTTTATGTGAGACAGTAAATCTTTCAGTCTTCCTTCCTTTCCTTTAGACCATACCTCAGAGAAAACATCATTGATCCATTTCTCCACATGCTCTTATATCACTGACAGAAGATGTCTTCTTTTAGGTTAAACAAGAGGTATCTGTGTTCTTTCAAAGAGGCAATATGTACTTTTGAAGACCTTCAAAATAGGTTATATTATTGCCTATTTTCTGCGTCTCTGAAAACTCCTTTGGGTATTTTCTCATAGGAAATTGTGTTCATTTTGGTCATATCAGTTACAGAACTAGTTCATTCCCAAGCCCTGCTGTCAGCTCAAGTGTGAAAGCAGACTATTCCAACTGAAAAAGACTGAGACCTCCCAGAGGAACCTTAATCCTGAGGCCCATAATGCTTTCACTGCTTCCTACATTGTTTTCTCTCTAGAACTATGTGCTCTTTCACAGCTTTCAGGAGAAAAACTGTGTTATTGTTTTTGTACATATTTGAAAGTCTTGCTGAGATTTTAAGTCTAGGAAAGGAAAATACTATCTTGCTTAACCTTCAGAATGGTGCTCTGTCCTTCCCAAACCTGAAAAAGGGTACTGCTTCTACCTACTTGACAAAGAAAGACAGAAAACTTACCATACTATGATCTCAAGGGAACCTGATAATTCTGCCTTCCACAGTCACCCTTCTCATCAGTTTTATGAGCACTCAACATACTTTCTTGTACCTACCACATATCACCTATTGAATATTTACAGCCACCCTGAAAGGTAGTGGCTGCTACCATCACTTAATATTTAAAGAAATGAGATGTAGAAAGGTTAAATTACTTACTCACAGCCATACATAGTATAGGCTGAATAAGGATTCAAAGTCAATTCAGTTAACTCCAAAGTTGACGTGCTTTTGCTCTATTTAATATTGATAGCAATATGTCAGTAACCTTGAGACTAATGGAACTATTTGGAACATGTTGTAGTTAATAAGCTGTACATGATAGGAACTTGATAAAATGCATATTTTAAAAATGAATGAGCCTCAGATAGAGCCATAGTACATATGATCTTGTAGTGCATTGATCTTATCTGGAAACTATTAGGAAACTTGAGTTACCTCTAAATGATAAGCCTGCTAATGGATGATAAAATTCTATACATTATTCACTAAGAGCTATGTAGGATGCACTAACAAAATCTTATCTTTACTGGAATTAATAGAGTATTAACTAAGTTTTTAATGTTCATATGGATTCCTGATTAGATGGCTTTGCTTAAGTTATATGTGTATACTTGCACATATGTCTCTCCTCCACCCTACTGTCACTCTTACTTAAACATACTATTTTTAATGCCCTTGAGTGTGGGGTGGGTAGAATGTTAAAGAGAGAACAAATTTCAGTAGTCTTTGTACTTGGGCTAGAATATAGAATCCAGTGGTAATTGAAAAATTTTATGATCTATGAGGTCAGTTCTTAGTCTGCTAAATGGACATAACCATATTCAACTTCAATGCTGTTATGAAGCTAAACTAAAATAATATATATTAAATACATATAGAAACTTAAGAGAAAAGATTAGATAGGTTTCAGTACACTTAAGTTTAAAAAAAAAAAAGTGCCAGAGTTGAAAAGTGAGTTTCACACAAAGGAAAATATTTATAAAGCTGACCAGAATATAAAGCTGACCAAATCCATTTTCAATATTTCGAGAAATATTCATACTGTTTTCTATAGGAGCTGTACTAGTCTTTATTCCCAGCATCAGTATAAGGATTGCTTTTGCTTCACATCCTTACCAGCACTGCTTATTTCTGGACTTTTCAATATGGACCATTTGCACAAGTGTCTATTTCCCACTCTCAAAAGGAAAACTGTCAATGTTTCTCCCTCAGAATTTTACTTTTTACTTTAGGTTTTTGATGGAAATTGTTTGGTAAAGAGAGTTCTTTTCTATTCCAAACTTAGTAGAAATAACCAGTTTTAGTCATGAAAGGATGCTGAATTTATTGGTACTCCTGATACACATTTTTTAAAAGATTGCTTTTGATTAATATGACAAATGCCATTCATGGTTTATAGCCTCATATAAGCATTTGCGTCTGTAAAATATCCATTAGTAGTGCTTATGCTGTAAAAGACACTTATAGCATGTTGGGACTCCAGTTTCTTGTGGAAGCTTCATTCTGTCATCCATAGGAAAGTTTATTAATTCTATGTAGGGTTCAACCTATATCTTGAAGTGCTCCCAGTGTCTGCTTTACTTTACTTTTCTCACTTTTTTTTACCTTGGATTATTCCTTAGTATTCCAGCTCATCATGCATTTATAAGGATGCTTTCTAAATATTTTAACAGCCTTATTTCCAAAAGCTTAATTCACCAGGGCTTCTATCATACATACTCTTCAAAGGAAAATTCTAATGCGTTATTTATTTTAAAAGCTTGAAGTAAACATGGAAAACTGTCAGTTTGTTTTAAATCTCAGTAATGCATGCATTGGTGGTATACTTTCCTGTAATTAAAAAAATGGCATTATAAATTTACCCCTGTTATTTTGTGTGTTTTGATGGTGTTCCTATTCTGCTACCAGAGAAAGCATTTAGCACACATTAAAAACCTAGACATTTCCTTCCTTTTAGATTGCTCACATTTCCCTTTCCCTTCAATGTCAAAGTCATTTCCCCTGTGGCACTGCTGAGAGGAATGTCCTACCGTTTTCTCCCATGTTTGATGTTAGGAGACCCTAGAGTGATAAGCAGAAGCTTAAGGACATTTTTAGTGGTGTATAAAGAGTAGTGATTATTAGATCTTCATAATAACTTTATCCCATTTATTACTTGTTTTGATTGTCAACTGCCCCTTTATTGTCATCACTCTTCATTGGGAGTGGGAGGACTTTTTTCTAAAACTTTAAATCAAATGTGAGTCTAACTATAAGCATGAGTCTAACTATAAGCAGAAACAGAAGCAGATACAAGTTATGTGCAAATTCATAGCAAAAATTACTGATCCAAGCTAAATTTCTGTTATGAATAAAACTTCCCATTTTATTTTCTTGTTTCTGCTTCCAAATACATGGAGGCATTACATTGTTCAAGACACAGTACATATTGTGTGAGCAGGACATGCCAAGAAAGGAGGCCATACGTTAAATGATTTACTGTGAGGGAAATGACCCTCATCATGACCTTTCAGGGACTGGACTTTGTAAAACCCATTACTCACAAAAGGAACACTGTGGATTTCACAGAGATAGTTTGGGGTTAGAGTTGTAACCATATTAGAACAAATATGAGATCTGATTAAATTAAAAATGCAGAATGTGCTTATTATTACGTTTCACATATATCTATATCATCTGTATCCTTACCTGTTCAATATCTATCTGGTGGAAACATGGATGGATGCTCTGTTTCTAACTACATATACTGAACTAAAAGTTTTTGCCTTGGAAACTTTTAGAACTCTTGATATGTGACTCTCTTCCTCAGAATACTATATGTAGGATTACTAGTATATCTATTTTGGTCCCACTTTTGAGGAGAGAACCATTATTCATAAATATTCTGATATAGTACCTATGTTTAATGTCATATAATTTGAGTATTCCATGCATTTTAAAGAATTTATGGAACAGAAAGTCATATTCAATATTTTAAAATATTGATAAACAAAAATAATAACAAGACTAATGAATAATGTAGTTAGGCAAAATGTGGCATCAAATGTTGGCCAACAGAAAGCATTTTCTGATTTGCATTCATCTAACAAAAGGTTTCAGTTGGGCATTTTAGAGTCCCAGGAAGTATAAAAAAATTTCTGGTTATTTTATGCATTTTTAACTTCTTGTCTTTTATTATATTCCATAAAATTCATTTACTTCCTGGCCACTATAGTTTTTTTCAAAGCACATCCCAGATAAAGTGCAGCCTGCCTTTATGTGAGATAATAAAAAAACAGAACTCACAGAATGATGCATATGTGACTTATATTTAACTCCATTTTTTATGACAGACTTAAGAAAGCAGGAGAGGATAAATGCTATAAAAATGGAAAATGCATTTTTATTTTTGGTAGACTATACATAAATATTGAATCATTAATTATACATCAAAAATAAATGAGTCAGTCTTGGAATATGTAACTTCAAAAATACAGATTTTCCCCTATATTTTATTTTTTTATTTAAATTTTTTATTTATTTTGTTCTTTAGATCACAACCTCAGTGTATTTTTTTTTTGGAATACCTCCCCCTCCCTCCTCCCTCTGGTGCCCCTTCCATTCTTTCAAACCCCACTCTTTGTTGTTTACTAGTTGTGCTAAGTCCATTAGTCTCTTGCCTATGACAGTGTCCTTTCACTGGGTGAGGGACTGTGTTGTTGGAACCAGGCAAGCCTTGCTGGTAGGTTTTCAGTTTTAAGTTTGTTTTGGGTGGCCAGTCTGTATTCATTTGTGATCTGTCCATGTTTTCTTGCTGCAGGCCGTCTTCTCCAATACCATCTCCATTGCTTTGCTGCTTTTCCTTATGACTCTGGTGTCAACACTGACTGCCCCAGCCAGTATTGGTCAAGAAGTTTCTTTGTGAATACAGGCGTCTGTGAATGACCTTTGAAGATCATCTCCTCTGCCTCAGTTTGCAGTTTTGATGTGGGGTCGATTACCCCATCTTTGGTCATCCTCTCCTCTCCCATAGTGTGGGGAGAGGGTGTGTTGCTCTCCTTGAAGGCATCTCCAAAATGAAGTCCCAGGTCTTCTTGGCCTGGTGAGCGCATAAGTGCACATGGTGTGACATCGTATCTCTACAGTTGTTTCTCGTCTCACATGCACTGGTTCTCTCAGTTGTCCATGTGCTTTGTCCATCTCAGTTAGGCTTGTGGGCTGGATTTTTGCATAGTCCCTCACCCGTTCTATGTTGGGGTTTGTGTTGTGCATGTTTTTGATCCTCTGAAGTTTAGCTGAAGTGAGAGCAAAATGGAAGCCCCCCACCCTTGCCTGCACCCTCCCATGCTTCACTTAGGCTAGGAGCAGAGGGCAATGTGGCAGGGCTGATCCAAGCTGCAGATGGCTGCCCTGTGAAACAGCCATCCTCTGGTGGTTGGAGTAATCTCCCCCATCCATACCCGGCTTAGGGGGCTTACCCAGGAACCTTGACCCCCTTAGCTCCCTGTTGGCAAGGGAGCCCCAACGGCCAGGGGCTGCGGTGTGCAGACAGCCCTGGGGTGGCTGCCTGCTGGTGGGACTCAAGTCCCCGCCCTGCCTCCGTGCCAGAACTGTGCAGGGGCATTTCCCCTATATTTTAAAGAGAGCATTTTAATATCACAGGTGATAATTTTATGTATGGAATTTTTCTATCTTTATGTGTGGGTTTTTTGTGTGCTACTTGACAGGAATCTAAATATACAAAGTGGAAAACAGAGAAAGTGGCACTCAAATCAATCCTGGTCTACATTTTATTGAAAAACTGTGGTGCATATTTTGATATTACACTTCTAGGAAATATAATATGCAACTTTATCAGTATGAAAAACTGGACTTTCCATAACTCGGCAACATCTGTCGTCTCTTCTTCAACCTCTTCTTATTCAACTATACTTATAGTGTTATCCTTTATATTTGTTTAGAATATACATGTACACATGTTCTTACACATTAATTAGTAAGGACAAATGGTTTAAGGAAATACCATAGTTGTCAGAATATCAAATTAAATTTACCTTCCAGCTACTAATCACTTACAATTACTAAAATCCCATTGCAATCAAGAAATGAAAAACTGTATTAATGTAACAGATTAAGAACCATCAGAAGAATCTGAAAATTGAGCAGCTCAAAAAATGAAATAAACATTTAAAAAACCTTTAAAATTCCTGAGTAGTAAATACTCAAAAATATATTTAAGTGATAGCAAAGTGAAAATAAAAATAACCTCTATTATCACTAGGAAATTTGTTTAAATACACAAAATTACACATAAATATTTAGTGTGAACTTCTAGTGCTATGTAATTAGCATGAACTTCTGTTTGAATCTTAATTATAGAATATGGAGCGCAGGCTTATAAATTGAACCTTCTTTTTCATTTTTTAATATCCTTTATCAATAATAAATGCTATTGTGTTAATACAGCTGAGAACTGTTACCTTTGGATGAGTAGTCTAAACTATTGATTATATTTAAAAACAAAACAATTCACATTCTTTAGATTATTTCACAGTATGCATTTTAAAAATTGCTTACTCTTAGAGTAAGTAGTTAACATAAAACAAGTTCAAAGTGACCTACAGATCTTTTTTTGTGAAGGTGAAGGAAGAAAGATAAAATCTCACAGGTCAGAGGAAAGGCAGAAAGGTACTACCTAGTATCCTTTAGTGAGAGTCATAAACTAATTTATTTTCACAAAAAGTCCCAAAGGATATTACTCTTTCTAAAACTGTGGTCAATTATTTTAAAACTAGCTTTATCTGAGGGATAAAAACATAATCCAATTAGTTGGCTAAAAAGTCCTTCAAATTTAACTTTTTAATACTGCCTCCCTCATTATAGTTCTCACATTAACTAGGAACTTGCATAATTTTGCAAAATTCATATCTATCTTGGCTTATGCATCCGCTTTTCCAAGCTTTCTATAGTCCTTGCACAACTCAGTGGAATAATTTTTGTTTCCATTTAGAATTGAGATAAAGTTTCCAAAATTATTATTTTTTGATGGTTCATCTTATGTGACAGAGTGACACCCCCTCTTATTTCTTCTTTACCTACTTTTCTAAAACACTTTTTAAATAAATGTTGACAAAAATTCATTCATTTAAAATAACATTGCAATCTTAATGGACTTACTTTGCAGAAACAGCAAAATATATATAATCTACCAATGCAAAGGCTGACCAACCCTTGACATTGTTCCAATTAAGCATAGTATTTATCCCTGAGCGTTTGTGTGTTTTATCACTGAGCGCTTTGTGGGGTGGGGTGGAGTGTTCTGTTCATTGGTTGTACCATTGCCCTACACCTACCGGCATTCAATAAAACATGCTTGAGTTGGAGAGTATAAATTCCACAAAGTGAGATGAACAGAGAGCTAAGTAAGGTATAAGAGATGTGCTTTAGTAGTATATTAACATGCAAATGTTAGCATCTCTCTCTCACTTAAATATTAAAAATAATATTATAAACAAAAACATTAGCCTCAGCTGGCAGCATCTTATCCAATTATCTTCACATATATGGTTTCACTGGAAGTATTTTTCCGTGTGCTATAACAATAATTATTTTCCTTACAAACCCAGTTAAATTAGACAAGAGTATAAGAATTAACATAAAAGGATTTTGAGTTGTGAGATTGTGTTCCTAAGTAATAGTGGTTATTTTTTTTCTTAAGAAGCCTGTATTTTCACCTTCAAGTCTAAGTCTCTGTCTGTCTTTCCCTCGTGGAATTTCTCTTTGTAATTCTTCATATAGTTTAAACCTGTGAATTTTTCTTTCCTAACATCATCCTGGTGCTCTCTCTTTTTATGAGCAAGTTTCAGTTTGTAGGGAGGACTGTCAGACTTTTAGGAGATGTTGCCTTTTCTGTTCCACTAATTAACTGATACCCTTAAGAAAGTTACTTAACCTCATTGGAATCAAGTTTCCTAATTGAACTATAGCCCAACTCTCTAAGGCTTTGTGATTTAATGATTTTGGATTTGTGTTCTTTTTCATTCTAACTTCATTATCCTCAAATTCCATTCTCTTCAAGTCCAGGGAGTCAACTGTAGAGGTAAAATAGAAGAGTGATTTAAAAAGCAACTTAGATAATAATCGTTATAAGAACAGTTTTATTAAAGAAATTTTAAGGTTTAACCCTGGCAATGTTACCCTTTTCTTGACTTTCCTAGCATTTGTGCCTTTACATGTGTACTTTTGTTCAGAGTATAGTATTAAACACCTTTCAAAGTTAAAATATTTTCAGATTCTTGGGACCCAGACATGAACCAGAAACAGAGTAAGGAATATTAGTATGGAGGAGCCACAAGCAAGAAATTGACATATTTAACAGAGCAATACACAAATCTATGGAGACATTAAGGAGACACAGAGAGAATAGGATGCCAACACTGTGAGGAAATCATTCTACATTCATCCTTGTCTTTGTATTTTCTAAGTCTTCCCATATTCCTCTCAATTCTACACTGTATTCCAGTACTTCAGAATGGAATCTGGAGTCAGACACGAATGAAATATCACTTTCTATGTCTATTTATTTTGAGTCCAGGAAGTCTTGACAAACCCTCTTTGTCAATGTTGTCATCTGTAAAATGTGAGTAACAATAACAAGATCATAAAATTATGAAGATGAAGTGATAGTATTTGTATAATATTTAATTTACTGGTTGCCACAAAATAAATCTTCTATAAAATAGCTTTTATAATTATTTCTGTGTTTTCTCTCTGTTTTAAGAGGGCATTGGTTCAAACTGAGATTTTTGAGGAGATACTATGCAGAATACTCTTCTCTCAAAACAATTTTTGACTGTCTAAAAACAATGAAGATATGTATATTTAAAATTATACTTTCAAATCTTAGAATAATTTGACACAAATATCAATGTGTCAAGTAAAGGAACTTGATAGTCAAAAATAGTGATAACATGGTGCCAATAATAGTGATGTCAGTACACTATAAAGAAATAATCATATCTTTTATTAACTAAAACTAAGATATTACTTCTCTATCTTTTGAGACTGAATCTATCCAGTCTCTTAAAGCCCATTGAGATAAAAAATCTACAACTATCAAAAAATGTGTGATTGGCATTCAGCAGATATTCTGCCCATATGTTTTAGAGAATTAACTGAATTATATTTAAAACACAGGATGTCTTTTTTTTTTTTTTTTTTTTTGGTGGAGTCTTTCTCAAGGAGTGATGATTACCTGTACAGAGTGTCCAGAGAACGATGAGAAGAAAACTTTCACATTTAACTTAATTTGCTGTTATTTTATAGTATTCAGTCAGCATCTGCTACTTTTGGTATTAAACTATGGTGTATAAGGCCTTTTACCATTACCAACAGAGTGTATTTTCCTCTTTGAATTAGAATGCTATCTGATTTTCTATAGACAAGCTCTTTATAAGATTTTGCTTATGTTATATTCTATATCCTGAAACTTTTATATATTTTAAATTGAGGTACCATTGGCATACAATACTATATATGGTTACGAGATAGAGGTTCACTATCTCCAGATGTGTGATCACACGACACTCATCACCAGGAAACTCACCATCTCCACCATAATCTATTGGACCTCCTCCTTTTGCCCCCCCCCCACCTTCCTCTGTTATTCTCATTGCTATAGTCTTATATCTAGGATTATTCTGACTTTTTATTATTAATATTTAAGTCCTTCAGAAATTCCATATATAACAATGTGGAATTCTTCAGTTACCCAATGTGGCAATATCATTTATGGACTGGTGGAGATTATTGATGCCTATCTTTAGGAAATGCTTTATCAACAGGCAACAAAAAGTGCTGGTGTGGATGTGGAGAGAAAGGAACACTCTTACTCTGCTGGTGGGAATGTAAACTGACCCAACCACTATGGAAAGCAGTATGGAGGACCCTCAAACTAATGAAAATGGAACTACCATTTGACCCAGTAATCACTCTTCTGAGAATCTATCCAAAGGAAACCTCAATGTGGATACAAAGGAACACCTGTGCCCATGTGTTTGTTGCAGCACTATTTATAATTGCAAGGACATGGAAACAACCCAAATATTCCAAAGTGGATGAAAAAGATGTGGTATATATACACAATGGAATATTACCCATCAATTAAAAATGACAAATTTGATGAATTTATGGTAACATGGAAGTACTTAGAAGAAATCATACTGGCAGAAACAAGTCAAAAAGAAAAAAACAGACACCAAATAGTTTCACTATTATATGAAACATGACAAAGATAAACAAAAAGCCATGAAGAAAAGTCAAAACAAGTTAACAACCAAATTGAAGTACACAACTGGGGGGGGGGGATGGTGGAAATGGTCAGGGAGGGTGGGGGGGATGAACCCCAGGAATTACAAAGATGTAAAATTTATATATAAACACATTATTTGATAAAAAAGAAATTTAAAAAATCCTTTATCAGGACTTCTTTAAAAATAATTTCTTGCTACACCCTAATCAAACCCTCTAAATAAATGGGTTTGATCATTTTCAAACCATTCTACAAAGAACAGAATTAAGAGGAAGAGAAGTTCATTTTTTCTCAATAATGAATATCTAAATCTTTTTATAATTTTCATTTTTGATAACTTGGTCCCATGAACACAAATCATTCACTGTTGATCCTTTTCTGCATTTCTTGTACTCTTTAGAAATTCTGAGTTTTTTGAGTTTTGGTGGAAACGTTTCCCATATTAATAATAGTCATAATAAACTGGTAAAGGTTTGGGTTCTGAAAAAAAAGAAAAAATAAATAAGAAATGTCTAAAGTAAGCACTGAGTCGCCTATGTGGTAAGAGCAAAACTGAATATATTAAGTGGCTATAGTACAAGGACAGTGACAGTTGTGACTTGCCCAATCATCTAAAAAGGGGTCAGCAAACTTTGTTCAAAGGCCAGATATTTTCAGCTTTTTGGGCCATACAGTCTCTGTTGTAAGTATTTTGCTTTGTTGTGGCACCAAAGTAAACACAGACTGTTATAAACAAATACCTGTAACTGTGTCCCAAGAGATTTTACAACAACTTGGTATGTAATATTTATAATATTTATAAAACATGTTTCCTCATGTTTGAGGAAAGCAGTGAGCTTGGTTTGTCTTCAGGTGTTTGTATATAACCTACAGACATGTGTATGGAGAGTCAGTTAGATACTTTTTTTTTTAATTCCTGACTGTAAGGAATGTATATTGGAAATGGAGAGCTTATGAATGGTTATAGGAAGCAGTTATGATTAATCAATGTGTATATTGAGAAAATAGTTTTGCAGTCATTATGGAGAATACTATATTTTCTTAATTTAGTCATCATTCACTTTTCTGTCTCATCTTTAGCTTCCATTGTGGATACCTTGGAAGGGTTTTCTTTTATATATTCTGCTTCCAGAACTTACTCCTTTTCCTGAACTTATACTCTTTGCTTTGCAGCTGATTGGCTGCATAGGGATAGCTATATATCTTTATCTATAGATATATTCATATATTTTTATGTATTTATATATTAAATATATAAACATATATTTATGTATATAAAAGGGATACAGTAGATCCCTATTATATATATATATAATATATATATATAATATATATATTATATATTATAATATAATATTATTTTTTCCTTACATACTGTTTTCTGAGGAAGAGAGTCCAGATAGAATATTCTGAAATGATGTTACTAAATGATGTAGTAAAAGTGAGAGAAAAGGGCATAATTGGAATATAACGGATCTAGTGTCAAAAAGAAGAATAATTTCAAGCGTGATTCCAAATCTTTAATTTAGAAAGGTAAGAAGAACAATTGACAAAATGTGGTCATTGAAAAAAAACAGTTGATTTGTACAGAAAGGTGGTGTCACTTTCTAGATCTGTGGAGTGTAAAAATCATGTCATTCAACAGAGATGTGATAAACCTTTTACTGTGTGCCAGATATGGGGGATTAACATATCTGTAGTATAGGTATTTTAGGATAAAAGTTAAAAATCTCAAACAAAAATGCTCAAGCAAAAAAAAAAGCAACAAAATACAGAATGAACGGTTAGGCAGTGAATAAAAGATTAAAGGGTATATTGCTTTGCTGGTTTTGTAACTAGAGAATGCAAGCTTGTGTAGTAAGAGCAAAAAATGGAGAACACGTGCTTTGAATTTTATTTTTAGTGTGATGGGGAAATAATGGAAAGATCTGAGCATATATATCATTAAAATGAAACATTTTGGTTTCAGTGATAACTACTCTTTCAGATTGCTTTGCAGAGATTTGAATGTATGTAGCACTGTTGGAGAAGGATAAAGAAAAGCGAGAGATTAGTGTAGAATTCTGGGAACATAGTGGCTATTTGAAGAGGTGAGTGATGAGGAGTGGTTGGATTAGAGAAATATTTTAGAAGTGATACTGACAGTTCATGTTGATAAGTTCCCAGGGACAGAGGAAATGGGATGGTTGCATAGTTTGGGCTCTCAGGTACATAGTAGATACCATTTTTAAAAGAAGGGAGGGTAAGGGGGAAGAATTAGAGTTAAAATGGGGGGGTAGAGCACAAGTTTATATATGATAATTGCAAATATCCATTATTCATCCAAGTTTGCTACTATTCAGACATTGAAAAAGAACCTGAAGCTTGGGTTGCAGAGATTTAAAGATGTAATGGTGGGTTTTGATGGCTCCTAAGATGTTTCCCTGGATACTAGACAGAGGAAAGTGGCACAATTTCAGGAATGTTTACAAAGTACTGCTTTATTTGTTTATGTAATTGCTAAAAATGAGAACTTTTACAGAGACATATACATAAAAGGGGAGATAACATATTCCGGAGCCCATTTAATGATGGGTGGAGCTGAGTCACCAGACAAAGCTATGTCACAAGAGATGGCAAAGTACGTTCAAGAGTCAAGGAAGAACTTAGGATCCTTTGCTCTGGTACTGCTGGGAAGGAGACATAGAAGGAGATACATATAGAAAATATTTGAAAGGGACATGTGGGTGAGATACACATGAGGAGGCTGACAGTGGTGGCTATTGGTCTAATTTATTCTTTGATTTTACTCCAAGTCTCTATACTTGAATGTCCCTCTTTATCCCCTCTCTATTGTTCTCCACCTGAAGTTTCCTTAGATTTGTGGCAAACTTTTGGGCTTCAGAATCCCCATTCAGATCAACCTGTTTGGCTGGGCATTCACCTATGAGGAGATGGATGATTTGGTAAATTTTAGCAATAGTGAAAATTGTTCTTTTCTCTCTGTGCACACTAACTCTTTTAAAGATCATTATACTACAAGTCTACTTGTCTTTGGATCCCTTTGTCATGTGCAAATTTGGGGGTCCCTATGTCTCCCTTTGTTGCACTATCATATTGTTCATGTTTTTTTTTTAAGTTTTCTTTTTTTTAATTTTTTTATTTATATATATTTCACATCATTTCAGTCCCTGGGGGTCACCCACCGCCTCCCCTTCCCACCCGCTCCAGCCGGTCCCTGTTCTCCCCTTGTGCAGTTTCATTTGGTTGACCATATATTAGTGAAACCATTTGGTTTCTGTCCCTTTCTATCTGACTCGTTTCTGCTAGAATGATTTCTTCTAGGTACATCCAGGTTTCCATAAATTCATCAAATTTGTCATTTTTAATTGATGAGTAACACTCCATTGTGTATATGTACCACATCTTTTTCATCCATTCATCTGTTCTGGGGCATTTGGCTTGTTTCCATGTCCATGTTATATAATGATCACAGATTTGGGGAAAAAAAAAAGAAACTTGCATTGGGAACACTTAGGAAACTATCTTTTGTTAACTCTGTAAACTACATGTAATTCTCTTCCCTGCTGTTTTCTGGGCAAGAATACACTAACTTGAACTATTTAATATAAATATTGGTTTGTTTAATTGAAAAGTGTACTTTGGCCACCGACATTTGTTATTTCAAGTTCAACAGAGACCAGCTATGTAACCTAAAACATGTTTTCCAAAAGATTTGGTATTTTCTTGGAAAAAATTACTAAATTATGATCTTCAAAGACAATTTAAAAATCTTTTTAAAAGGACTTTTTAGAAAAGGATTCCAGTCTAGAATTATATCTAAGATTTATTCAAGCTGAGGAAAGTATGAAGGACTATATCTATGAGGTGCAAATGTTCTCGGTCATTAATTAATAAATCAAGTTAAAACGCCATAGAACTATTTAATACTGGAGAAAGAACAAGATGAGCTATTGTAGTTAATAAACTTAGCAATTTAGTATGTCAAAATGGGGTTCTCTTCCTTAACTTTCTTAGATTGCTCACAATTATTTGGTAGTGTAATTCTTGTTGCCCACAAGGATAGCCTTCTTGTTTGAAGAGTTCTCTAGGTCCCAGAGAGTCAAGCAAGATAAAATTCTCTAAGACAAATGGCCTTAGGCAGGAGTTGAGCTCTATTTCTGTAACTTGCATTTCAGAGGCTCAGAAATTCAGATAGGATCTCACAAAGGCAGACAATGGAGACATTTGTGAAGTAAAATTTAAAAAAAATTAAATTAACTATTTGTTGACTGAAGTATATTTTAATGTACTTATTAGACATTTTGTTGACTTTCTTAGCCTTCATTTTTGAACTTTATTTTCCTCACCTTTTGTAACTTGGGATGATAATAATAGAATTTAATTTTTAAGTTAAAGCCATGTAACTTAAAAATTTCATGTAAAATTTCATGTAAAGCCATACATGAAATAGACTGCCTGGGTTATTGTAAAAGCCTTGAAACTGGTATCTATTGTTATTATGTCTTTGTATTTAATATTTGTCTCTCCTTTAGATTTACTTTGCTTTAAAATAGAGATTCTGAATCCTTCCATCTTTGGCTCTCTAGGAAGTGAATTGATTGCTCTGTGAGTATCTGTTAGCTAATGACTAGATAAACATGTGAGTAATACTAGTACTTCTCAGAAAGTTTTATGCACTGTGGTCCCCAAACCAGACTGTTTACCAGGATCATATACAGGTTCTCAACCCACTATACTGAAAGTGTTTAAGGAGGAAGTAGTTATTTCTGTTACATACAAAATGTTTAAAACAAAGGAGAGGTAGCAATGAAAGCTTGAAATAATAAAGGTGAACTTATGTGACATGTCACTTTAGCCTTCATTCTCTGGATGTTGGAGAATGGATTTAGTGGGGAATGAGGTCCAGCATGTATACAGTAGGCTCTTGAGTCATTGCTAGGTATCAGCTTTGTGCTGGGTTATATGTGGTAGCTTCTCAAAAATGATTTCTGGTTGGAGTAATAATAATTTAAATAATGAGGAGTAAGGTCATTCTCTACATGATTATTTGGAAAAAGATCTAAAAATCACTCTTAAATGAAACGAACAAGTTTAAACTAGCACATTGAACTAAAAGACACTGAATTGCACACTTTGAAAGGGTGAAATTTATGTTGTATCAACTACATCTCAAAAAAAAGTGTTTTGCAACTTTGCCCAGGTAAGGTTATATAACCAACAGTATAACTCTATAACTTCATAGATGACAATTCTACTTGGGGAAGAATGCAGTTTATATAGTCTGCATTTGACTTGCTGTGTGTTCTAGTATACTAGTCACTTAATCTGGTGCATAACTGATGGACAGTGGTGACTGTAAGCATAAAGACTCAGTGTGAATCACTCATTTTTTTTAATATCCAACCCAGGACGAGAACAGCTTTTCTAAACAATTTGAAAACTTACATCTATTTACCAATTCACTTTGTCTCCTCAAATAGATTCATATAATTTGGGAATGGAAAGAATAAAAGGCAATACACTGGAGGTCTATGATGGATTCTTCCTGCCTTGGAAAACCTGGCTCTTAAGCTAGTCCATTAAACTAGTTTGACATGAAACCAAAAATAAGTAATAGGTTGGCTGAACTGGATCTTTTTAAAGCCAAGAATTCTACATTCAAATATTTCACTTCTGGGAAAAAAAAAATAGCGATGTGTTTTGAATTGTTTCTTCTGGAGGGTTACCATTCCTAGTGTGATAATGTGAGGTTGTCCACAGAGCACCTGGGTCAATCAAGCTATGGTGAAATTTCAGATTGCCATATGTTAGGTCTTGTGTGCTTTTTCATTTTTTGCTTTTCAGATAGGCACAGTGCCTACACACATACTCATTATGTTCACTACATATGTTTTGGGAACAGAGGCCTACAAGCCTGAATACCTTTACATTTCCAACAAGGATGTTGTGTGTGTCTCTTGGGTACTGTGTGCAAATTTAACTAGTCAGTTATATTTCTGGAAGTCTCTTTATCTTGGCCTTCCTCCTCTGGAGATATACTAGGTTTGAAGGACACTCATCTATTATAATTTCCAGTTCAGCTCATCCCCTTAAACATAACTTCTGGGAGGGAAGGAAAAGGCTATACCTCATTTTCTGTGGAACTTGTGCCTAAGGTTTACCTTGGGCTCCTTGTTATCTCATGTCTGTGTTAAATAGATCCCGGGTGTATGCTTCTGAGGTTTAGTTTGTCTTTGTCCTAAAGTACATTTGTTTCAGTAAAGTTTAAGTTCCTGCTTAGAATTAGTTTTCATATTTTAAATGCTGAAGTCACCCTTTTATTTAACTGTACCTAACCCATGTCACTAACCAGGATTTTGGAATGTTAGTAAAATAGAAATGTCCTGTTTTGTAGGGCCTTATTAGAAATGAGTAATAGCCTTAAAATTGATTCAAACATTTGAAAAAAAATTCAGGCTTAATCTGTGCTGTCTCAAATTTCTGTATATATTAAAATTTAGTACTGCTTAGAGGACTCTTGCAATTTGCAAGGGCTGTGACTTTAAACATCCATAAATCCTCTGAGATATGAAAGAATGAAGAATAGAATACATATGGAGCCTGTCAAAAAACTGCTGTGATTCAAGATGGTGTTTCCTGCTTTCTACCAGGTTGCTATGTATGGAAGTCAATATTCTTGCCTGTTATGCCTTGCTGTTTCTGACTGACTTAGGTTCATCATTACTCACAATCATTAAAGCCTGCCCAGTGTGGTAACTGGGTTTTCAAGCCAATTTTCTATGGTCACTTAAGCCTTACCCCACACAACTGACTTTTTCCTAGTTCTCGTTTCTTTCCTTGCTACCAAACTGTTAGATCTCCTCACCTTAAGTATCATAGCAGCACCCAGTCTGCTATACTCCCAACAAGACTAATTGTTGCAGGACAATATTAGGAAATGGGTGTACATAGATGAGCAAGACATGTCTTTTATCAGCCTATGGTGAAGAAGACAGAAGTGAAATCAAATATTCAAACTAATACACAAGTGCTTTTGAGAGGCATCTGGTACATGATAGGCTTAGTAGTATGTGTTTCAGAGAATGAATTTCAGAAAAGTTAGCAGCTGGTCTGATTTTTGATGGATGAATGGGAACAAGTCATATAACAAGATAGCTTGTTGTATAGAAAAGAAAATGTTGGGGAACATAAGATAGTATCATTTGCATAAAGAATGACAAACTTTTCAGTGTTATCAGAGATAAGACTGGTAGGATCTGAAATGAGAATTATAAAGGTGATCTATAAGACATACTCCCTTTGACTTTATTACATGAATGCTAGGAACCAGTGATTGGGTTAATACACGGAAGCAACATGGAGTTAGGAAAAGAGTTCACTTGTTCTTGGAGCTAGAGATGTGAAATGTTTTCAAATGTCTTTTTTTAAGGAAGGCATAGATTCTTCAAAAATGAACATGGTTCTGTACATGGTAAGAGAATATAATAATAATAGTTTTGATGTAGAATAATTTCTTATGGAAGAAGAAGATCAGGATTTGTGTTGTCTTTGTAACCAGATACTTGGTTTTCAATTATCTGTGGGTAAGAAACCAAAACTAAGGGAGCAATACAACTTCTAACTACAGCTGCCCATTAATACTACCAGGGAGATTTTCAGTTTTGACTTCTAGTCTTTTATTTTCTCTAAAAGTTTTCCTTTATGTATTTTATGGGTTAATGTTTTGTATCCAAGTCTTTAATTCATTTTGATACTTTTTTTTTTTAAATTCATATGTATCAGTTTTCTTAGCACCATTTGTTAGACCTTTTTTTCCATTATATGGTCTTCACTCCTTTGTTTAAGATTAACTTCCCATGTTTGTGTGGATTTATTCTGGACTCTATTTCATTGGTTTGTATTAGTTACAATCATTCTATTTTAATTCATATCAACTTACATTCTCCTTTGAAATCAGGAAGAGCAGTAGCTCCATTTATATTTTTTTGTCAGAATACTTTGTTTGAGAGTTTCTAGTAATTCCATGCAAATTTTAGAGTTTTTTTCTTTATGTCTGAAAAATGTAATTGGGATTTTCATATGTTTTGGATGAATCTATATTTTGCTTATATTAACATTTTAAAAATATTCTTCTAATATATGAAGATGAACAATCTTTCCATTTCTTTGTGTCTTTATTTCTTTTGATAATATCTTAAAGTTTTCAATGAAAGAGCTTCTTCATTTCCTTGTTAAGCTTACTTCCAGGTATTTCACCCTTTCTGGTAGAATTACAAATGGGACGGTTTTCTTAATTTCTTTCATCTAATTCATTACTTGTATATTAAAAATGCAACAAAATTCTGTGTATTAATTCTGTATCCACTTAACATGTTCATTTATTCTGGCAGTTTTGGAATAGATTCCTGTTTGGCTAAAACTTCTCTGGTAGTGGTGAGATTGGACATTGTTGTTTTGTTCCTGAATTTTGGGAGAGTGCTTTTAGCTTTTCACTACTGAGTAAGATGTTATCTGTGAGTTTGTCATATGTGACTTTATTATTTTGATATATTTCCTTCTATTCCCAATCTACTGCATTTTAAAAAATAAATAGGTGTTGCAATTTATCAAATGTTTTATCAGCTTTCATTAAAATGGCCGTGTGATTTTCCATCTGTTGATGTCATGTCATTTATTAGTATATGTTGAAACATCATTGTATCCCTGGTGTGAGTCCCACTTTCTCATGGTCTATAATTTTCTTAATATTTAGCTATATTTTATTTGCCAAGATTTTGTTGAGTTTTTTGCATCTATATTTACCAGAATTATTTATTGGTCTGTAAGTTTTTTGTTGTTTTAATTCTTGTTTGTTTTGCTGTCCTTGTCTGGTTGTGGGGTTAGGCTAATGTTGTTCATATAAAATGTGTCTGAAGTTGTGTGCCTAACCTCTGCCTCAAACTCCTCCCTCCCCGGCTTTTTTTCACATGTGAAAGAGCTAGGTAGGTCTTAATTGCCTTTCAAAGTTTGGTGGAATTTACTAATGAAGCCATCTAGTCCTCCCTTTTTGTCTTAGGGAGACTTGATTTCTCTTTTTATATTGGTGCTTGTGATTGGTCTGTTCAGGCTCTCTAGTTCATCCTGGTTCAATCTTGGGTAGTTGCATAACTAGAATATGTCCATTATCCTTGACTGTTCAACTTATTTACATATATATGTTTTAAGAGTTTCATAGTCCAGTATCAGTTGTAATTTTCCCTTTTCATTTCTGATTCTTTTATTAGAGTTTTGTCTCTTTTTTTCCCCTAAATGTAGTAAACATTTATCAATTTTGTTTATCCTTTCAAGTAATCAGTTCTTTATTTCACCGATCTTGTATCATCGTTTTGGTTTCTATTTCATTTATTTTCATGCTCAGTTTTACTATTTCCTTCCTTCTAATGATTTCATTATTCCATTTCATCTTCTACCCAGTCAGAGAAAGTTAAAAATATGCTATAGAAGTTTCAGAATTAAAATGGGCATTACAGTATAAGTGTATTTTAAATAGGTTAAAATTTAATTGGCTAAAATAAGAAAAGGAATTGTTTAGAGAAATAACTTATGCAGGGGAGATACATCATTCTATAGTACTGCTAAGTAAATTATATATCATAAAACTACACTCTTCATTTTATTTTTTATATGTGCTTATAGCCGCAGATGGTCTCTGACCATCACCGCCCTGTTAGTCCTGTTATTTACTATCAAACAAAACTGTGCCCACTTCTATCAAAGCCATTGATCCTCAGGGAACCAGAAAGAAGTATAGAGTAAGATATAAAATTGCCTATTGACCACATGTATTTCAAAGTGCTGCCTCTGAATTTCTCCTTCAAATACAGAGACTTGAAAATAATTAAACCAGTTCTTATTTTTGAATACTCATAATCTCCTAAGCACCTGTAAGAAATACCTCTCTATTCCATTTTAAGCTTTCAGGGAATAAAATAATTCAGGAATGAACTTAGCATTATTAAGCTACATAATCATTCTACAGGTATTGTAAATAGCTAAATAAACATTTTTAGTTCTAATCCCTCATCTAAATAATGAAGATAATAATTAGATTTTTACTAACCAAAAACCTTCTTGTAATGACTTAAATTAATACATGAATGTTCTTTGTAAATTATATATTATGTAATTATAATACTAATTTATTAATGGTTTTACTAAACTGAATGCATTACTCAGTCAAAGGCCATGTGTTTTAAGAGTTGTATAAAATAAGTAATTTAATGAAAATTCAAGGTAATTCAAATTAACAAATACTTGTTGCTCTCATTCTTAGCATAAAATACTGTGGTTGCTTTACTTGAAGAGTTGAGGGTAAAAAATACATAGCCTTTTTCCTCACCTTCATGAAAGATATGTAAACAATGTCAAGAAACAAAGGAGAGAAGATAGTGACTAAAACTGTAAGATAAAAGTGTCCTATGGTAAAATTTCTTTATAGAGTATCAAGGAAATCTTTATTAGAAAACTCAATTTTAAAAGTAGAGATGATAGTAAGAACATTTCCAGGCTTAGGGAACAGTGGTAGTTGTGAAACGTAGAAGTGAAAAGGTCTGTGGAAGACAGCTATGAGACTGAAATCGCTGAAATGTGTAGATTCCAGGGGACCTTAAATGCCACAGCAAGGTTTTGGCATGTTATGCCATTGAGAAGGTTGAGTTTTTCAAATTTTTGACCTGGAGACTACTATGATTAGAACAGTGTTTTAGGAATCAGGTTCTGATGCTAAAATTGAGTACACTGCAATAAAATTCAGATGTTACATTCTCTGTTAGTTTCTGAGTAGTTTTCCCAGGATTATTACTAACACATTCATCTGTTTCTATTTTATTTCTTTTGGAATAATGAAAATTGATCCTTTGTAAGAAAGGTTAATCAATGATGCATGAATACAGGTTTTCAAAAGCAAATTTATATTCAAACTGCCTCTAAAGTTTGCTTGCTGGTTACCCTATCTGAAAGTGGGTAAAAAGAGATTTTCTGACTTGACTTAACTGTTTACCCCTATCT